>CAOKZL010002635.1:0-174574 GCA_948472985.1 Iguana delicatissima | reverse complement strand
AGCTCATTTGTCAGAAGAGATGGGCTTTGGCTCATGAAAATATTTGCCAGTCTATAAAGTGCTATATGTTTCTATTATTTTTCCCCTCTAACAACACTTTGGACTTTTACCTGTGTTATCCCTTCAGTTTTTCTCTCTTCCCCAATACTTTGGAGAAGAAGGCTAGGGAAATGTCCCGTTGATCAAAACAGAAGTTACTTCCGAGGAAAGATAGATAAGGATAGTGTCCTAAATTAATTAAGCTAAACATTATGGAGGGAGCACAGTGAGAAAGCTTCCTTACTATTATCATTTTCAGTTTCAAGCACAGTGCAGTTCTGGAGACCCAGACCAGTCTTACTGTATATATGGCAGGGGTAGGCAATGTTTGATCTTCCAGATGTTGTTGGACTCTCCACTGCTCACTGTTAGATGATAGTGTTACCCTGAAAATCTGGGGGTCCTAGAGGGACACCTCAATATGGTCCAAGTGATGGGGAAAATAAGCTCAAAGGAGCACAAGCAACAGCAATGCGAGAGGCAGGGTAACCTAGTGAGATCTTTTACCCAATGTTTATGAGGTCAGGCTCAGTCAGAAATCATACAAAAAGGTCCAATGCATGACTTTATTGAATAGTAATAGTATGCACTAACGCAAACACGCACACACGCATCCAAGGGCTAATAGAAATAACAAGTGGAAATAAGACAGAGGGATTGTTGAGAGATTCACAGCTTGGGTGATACTGCACCTCTTCCTGAAGTCCTTGGTCCAGGAAGCAGTGATCGAACAGCAGCTCAGCGAAGAGATGCTGAGGAGATCGCACAGCTGTCGGGAGGGGGGACCAGTCAGTTGGTATGGCCAGGAGGCATTATATTCCTTCTCCTTGCCTTGCCTTTCTCTTTTAACTAGCCCAAAAGCAGGGACTATTTGTAGGAAAAATTTACTTTGAAGGCAAATCCTTTCCCGGAGAAAACAAACAGGGACAGAAAAGAAAAACAACTCCACACCTGGCATTTCTCTGATATCAGAAGATAACAAGGTGTCATCCCAGTAACAGGATCTTCCTCTGCTTTGAGGCTGCGGTGTGAGTTTCTGGAGATGGATTTGATAAGGTTTTGTTGCTTCCAGTGCCCAACTTTCTGGGAACACTTTTACTCCCTTCAAGTGGACTCCTTAAAGGTTAAGGACCTTTTGTCTACCATGGGTTATCACAACATGAGGTCTCTTGTGCTACGTGACTGGGGATTTTACTGACCTGGTTTGTTTGATCGTACGACCGTTATTGCCTACGTGCACATTCAGGTGACCTCTCTGGTGGGTTAGATTAATTTTGTATCAAAGTTGTAGACCCCGGGACAGGGTTTACCAAGGGGGCAACAATAGGAACATCTGGAAGGCTACATGTTGCCCAGCCCTACTCTGTTCTGTGGACAGACTTAGATGTTCTCCTCTTCCTGCTGCAGATGAGTTACTCATGGTTCAGCCACTTTGTTGGATTCTGTAGCTCTGGGGAAATACTGTACCATGTAGGTTAGTTTATTATTTTTGTGTACTTGTTTTGTCCTTGCACAATAAGCAAGACAACTTGGCAAACTTTGGTCCTCAGTATGATGGCAGGCTTTTGAGGGAGATGGTCTTGAGAATATGTGTGCATTTTCCTGAGAAGTTTGGAGGCAATTGACAAACAAACCTGTAGTTCCTTTACTGGAAGTGTTGTTTGTGTTTTTTTTTAATGATCAATCAATCCTGTTGTTCTCTCTCTCTCTCTCTGAATTTCTTTCTTTACCAGTCTCTCTCTGTGCTTAGGGAAAGAGGGGAAAAGACACTAGTTTTGAAGACAGGAAGGGAGGCTGTACTCAAAATATATTTTGCACAAATTTACAGGCTTGGTGTCTTGGTGTTGCATTGCATGGGGATGGAGACACCTCAGTGTGCTTCTTGCTGTATTAGTCTTAAGTAGAATATTGGCATTAACCAGAGAACCAGTCCACTGCATCTTTGTCCTGTATTAAAAATGTAGATACATCTGTTTGGCAATGAGATCCAAATATTTGTACATGGGCCGAAATAGACACACACCTTCTTTTCATATAAAAATGAGTTTACAAAGGCTTATATGGGGCTTATTCTTCATATTTTGGTTTATTTGCCAATTAAATTCATAATGATAATCCTCTCCCTACAGGGCAGCTGGGCTATGAACAATGAACATAGGATTAAACCTTTTTGTGAAACCAACACAAGAAACTGTTGTCATTATGTCAACTCCAATGTATGGTAAACCCTTTCACAGACTTTCTTGACAAGATTTGTTCAGAGGTGTTTGCCATTGCCTCCTCTGAGGGTGATATGACTTGCTCAAAGTAACTCAGTTGGGTTTCTGTGGCTGAGTAGGGATTTGAATCCTGCCCTCCTAGAACCACTGTAGTGTAGTGATTTGAATAATGAACTATGACCCTAGAGATCAGGGTTTGATTCCCCACTCAGCCATGGAAACCCACTGGACGACCTTGGGCACAGTCTCAGAAACCCTGTGATAGGTTCACCTTAGGATAGCTGTAAGTCTAAAATGACTTGAAGGCACACAACAACAAGCAACAACACCCAGAGAACTAATCCAGTGATCTACAACATGTTGGAGCACAATGTTTATTTACACCTCTGTGTACTAGTACAAGGAATAGAGAATAGAATCGTGCTAAAATTTTCACAGCACTTTATCACAACACTTTTAGTTTGCTTTTAGCTTTAGTGATTATCCTAGATTTCAGAGTGGTTTCCCTAAATATCAGATTGCGAGATCTTTCTAGTAGCAAAACAGAAAATGTTGTGGCTATGTTCATAATGCATTCAGAAGTATTAAAATGACAAATGGATGAAAAAAAAGTCAGATAGGGACAAGATGTTTCATCATCAATTGAGGGCAAGTTGTTGTGGCTTTCCTCACTGTGGGAGCATTTCCTTACATTTTACATTTCTTTCCTGACCAGCAAGCTGAGTTCTCTGTTTTGGAAGAATGTGAGTTGCATGCACAGTATTAAAAGGAGCAGAGTGAAACACTGCATCCTTTGTGACAGCTTGGGGGCAAGGAGAATGGTAACAAGACACTCAGGAAGGCCTGTCAGAAGGGCAGAACAGGGTAGGATGATCATTAGAATACAGATGGGTTAGCTGGGCAGAACTTTTGTGCCATGATGTTCCAGCACTTTGAATGAATGAAATGCCCCATCTGGAAGTTGCCCAAAGGGAAGATCAGTGAGTGGAGAGGATTTTTTTCTTCTCATCAGTCGAGGATCACCAACAGGGTAAGAATGATGAGCTTCTAATACCATCATGTAGCACAGGACCTCCATGGGCTAGCGTGTTCTGTGAGTCCTAGAGTAAACCACTCTAGAAATGAGAAATGAGTTCAAGAAATGTTTTAAATAAAGAGACTGAGGAATCAAGGAACACTACAGCTGCTGCCAAGCAATGCCATCTTGCACCCCCAGTCTGAGAAGGAAAGCATTTCACAGTGGAAGGGCATATGGTAGAGGGGAAGGGTTATTTCTTGAAGGGGGGCTTTAAAATAAAGGAGCTTTGCCTCTCAGTGATCTTGAGCAGTACTCTGCTTTAGGTGCCTAGGATGAGAAAGAACCAATAGTCTACTGAGCAGGAGCTGTCATGGATACTTTCCCTTCCTCTACTTGTGATTGCTGTGACTGTTGCAGCCATTGCGACAACTGTGCTGGCATTTAGTTCAGGACAGCCAGAGGACTGACTACCTAGTGCTGATAAATGTTGCCATGGGAGAATATTTTGGTGGGATTTTAAAGGAAATTTAATGACCCTCAATATTTTGTGGGAGGTAAATTCAGATTAAAAATTGTGTGGTTGTACATTATTTTGTTAAGCAGTACTGTGAGTTTATTTTGAAAAGTCTGAATCTATGCATTTAATGCTTTCATCTGTTGTACATAGATTTGTGGGACCTAGCAGGCTGAGAGGCAATACATAAATGCAATCAATCAGTCAGTCAATTGGTTAGTCAGACATGATGAAAAGAAAGAATTGGTAAGTCAGTAAAGTTTCTACTGCCATGGCTGCCACACTTAGGGAACTTCCATGCAGACCATGCTGTTCCTGAAACATACTGGTGACAATTTTATTCCCTATGTTTTATAGCATCTACCTGAGCAGGGATGTAGCTATGAGGATGGAGTGAACAAAGACATGGAAGTTCACATAAGAATTCTGCGCCCCCCACATGAAATCTTCCTTCGGCTCGCAAATTTTTAGCATTGCAGAGAGTAAGGTACTGAAGATGGTTTGTACCTGGATCTCTTACAGTTGATGTGTTCACATTCCCTTGGTAACTTTGTCTGCCTCTTTTCTTTGTTGTTGTTCCTTCATTTTTATTTTTATTTTTATTTTTTTGAGTTACAGCGATCCTGAGGAAAACTTATCATGGGGTTTTCTTGGACAGATTTGTTCAGAGGGGGTTTGCCTTTGCCTTCCTCTGAGGCTGTGAAAGTGTGACTTGCTCAAGATCACCCACTGGGTTTCCATAACTGAACAATGATTCAAACCCTGGTCTCTAGCACTGTAGTCCAATGCTCAAACCATTATACCATGTTGGTCTCTTTTCTTAGGATGCTTACATGATATTCCTAGAGGCTCAACTGAAATTTTAAGTTCCCACAATGCTAAAAATTTCAGGATTGGAGGAAAAGTTTTCCTTTGGAGAGAGAAGAATTCTCATTTGGGGGGCAGTGGCTTCATTCTGCTCCTTCCATGGCTACATCCTTGGATCTGGCTGGGTAGATTTAGATTTTGGTTTCCTGTCCTCCTCCTAAATGGGAATACACTTTTAGCCCACTTCCGTGCTGCCTGCCTCTTAATTAGTCCTGAAGCAGAACATGCTTCTTCCCCCAAATCTCCTCCCCACTTAAATACATCATCAATTGCAGCTCAGCCTCTCTCATTTCTTTCAGTGCTGAATAATCTTTTAACTGAGGTCTAGGACACATTTTAATCAGAAGCAGGAGAAACCCGGAAACTCTCCCCTGGGATAGTCACATGTAGCAGCAGAGCATCACACAAATCACACACACAGATTATTTTAATTGTCTGCCTCCTAAAAGGCTGGCAGTCTGTATATTTTTAGAGCTCCAAATTTATTTATTTATTTCAAACACTTGTAAGTCACATCCTCTGTCAAACCAACTCTTGAAGTGTTGCCCGAAATACACAACAAAATTCAATCCATGGTGTTTTTGTTTAGTTTTTTTTTTAAACCACCACAAAAAGCTTACAAAATCTAAAAAACCTAGTGCTAAAATGCTAGCAAAAGTTAAAACAGACACAATTAAGCAGAACATCAGAGGCAAGTTTAGGCAGAAGATCCAATTTAAAAAATAAAAGCAACTGTTTGGAGGATTTAGCAAAGCCACAACAATAATTCTGAGCCTAGCTGACCTTTTACACCTTAACTTTCTCTCTCTCTCTCTCTCTCTCTTTCTCTCTCTCTGTTTTGTTTTACTTTTTGGAAATATCTAACACTTAATGCGGAAACACAAGTCTGAATGACTGCCAGGGCTATTGTGAAGTGCCCGTTTGTCCTACATGCTCAATGAGCTGTGGGAGCCAAGGTTGCTTAGCACCCCATAGATTGAAGACCTCAAGACAGAAAAGGCTAGCGGAGCTGTGTTGCTTTCTGAGATGGGTGGGGACATAAATGAGAAAATTAAGAAGAACACGGTTTGGTTCCATTTCAGTAATTGCTGTGGTTCTACTGGTGCTGGTGGTGGTAGCTGCCCTCTTGGCGAACAAACTGGTGAGTGGATGAGGGACCCTAGAGCTGAAGACATATTATAGGCTGCCTTTAAAAGACCAGCTTCATAGCTGGGCAGGAGCAGAATGTTGGTGCTTTTGTGTTGATGAAACCAGGCAAATGGTCAGTATGGGTTAATTTTTCCCCCTGCATAATTCAGTAACTGGAAGCTGACAAAGAATTTAAAAAATTAGGATTGATAGATTACTTGATTGATTTAAATGAGGTCACTCATCCAGACTGATAACTGCTATGGGTAATCTGGGTTTCATTTCTAAAGCTGATACACCAGAAGTAATGAGAGATCCCAAGTGAGTGAAGAAACCATTCTCTGTGCAAAGGAGGATAAATCTTGTTTGCACATGATAATGATCAGAAGCTCAGGATGCTAATAGTACTGTGCTTCCCTACAAAGCAAGGCAATCTGACTGAGGTTCAGGAACCACATGTTGTTCCTGAGCAGCTGAAGGGGTTGTGTATGGGCTGAAAGGAAAGCAGCCATAGAGATCCAGTTTGCCAGGCAGAGGAGAAAGTGGGCATTGGTAAGAACTGGATCTATAGACATACAAAATATGGGCTTCCTCTTGGAAATTGCAGGGTTGAAGATGGGGGAAAATAAAGCGGGAAGAATCTGAGACTAGGAAGGGAAGGGGTAAGCAGCAAGGAAAAGGCAAAATATAAGAGGAACTGTGGAAGGAGAGAGACATGTGGTAAAAAAGGTTGTGGAAGGGAACAGTAGATAAGGGCGATGGCTGTTGAAAAAGGAGGAAGTCACAAGAACAGTTAAGAGTTGCAAGGGGGTCAGGTTGGACTGTCTTGGAGCTCATGAGCATGAAGCAAGTGGCTTAAACCCAGACCTTTGCACTTCTGTTCATCTTCTGGGCTTAGGGAAAATTCCTTGATCAAAGTTACTTTCTTGACTTCTCAGTTTTCTCTGCCCTACTCAATCATCATGTCTGAAGCCTTCTCCTTACCCTCCCCTTATTAATTTGCTCCTTTGGATTCCTTGTCATTCAGCAAGGCAACTGTCCTGCTTGACTGTCTTGCTCTCTCCCTGGTTCCTACTCTTCTTCTGGATCCTCCCAAGACTTTCAGCAGCTGGTCTCTCACTTATCCTGCTCCCATCTCTCCTATCATAGCCACATTACCAGCTTCCCTTCACTGGATTCTGACCACAGTCTGCCATATGACCTGAGACACTCATTTCACCCTTTTGGTCCAAATACCGCAGCTCCACTTTCCGTGCTGGAAGAGGACTCAGCTCCCCTCCAGTTGCGTGACACTGTGTCTCTTGGTCTGATGAACACTGCAGCTCCCAGGCTCCAAGTACATCTCTATTGGCTAATTTTTCCACAACTGGTTCCAGTAAATACTGTGGGTAGCTTGCATAATCAGCATACCTCATTAGCTCTTTTCTCTGAGGTTATTTTATGCTGGTCTGGCTATTTCCTAAAATAGGTATTTAAAATGTATTAAGGAAAGGTGTTGAGGACAATTCCCTTAGGGTTTTCTGTGGAATTTTTTTCTTCATGTTTTTCTCTCTATTCAACCCAGCTCACGTTGTCTGCAGACTCATGTGCGCATAGCCTGCAGCTACAAACTCACATTTCTCAGTTGTGGCCCCATATGTACAATTTTGACAGTGAAAAATAGACAACTGGAAGGAAGGAAAAAATTCTAATGGGAACTCACTGCCCATGGACTTTCCAAAACATGAAACTTATGACTTATTGGCATTTGAGTAAAAAGACATGGAAAATAGGATCCACATTAATTCCAGCTTTAGATTCCATGCTTTTACACATCTCAGAGAAAATCTGTGAAATTTTGCCCAGCTCTAACCTGATCCAAGTATCACAATTGCATGCTCATTTTTTTTAAAAAAAAAAAAAGGGAAGAAGAAAGGTCCAGGAATTACAAATTATATAACTTTTATTTCAACCATTTTGAGGGAACACCTCAAATGAAATGCAGATCTTTATCTCTTAATACCATCCATTTTCTTTCCCCTGCATGATGCTTTTTTGTCTTTGCCTGATGAAGAAGCCAGTGGGTTTCAAAAACTAGCATGATATATTTTGCAACTTTTGGTTGACTTAATAAAGGTATAACCACAATGCATACATTTTAATTAATTTTTTTTTAGAAGTTAAAGCCAAAAAATAAAATAAAAAATGAAGTGTGGTTATGTAACAGTAATTTCCCACAAGAACTCCTTATTCCTGAAGGTCAACTGCCTGGCTTGCTTCTTCTTTTGCTACAGCAGTCTGTCAGGAATTACAAAGAGTTGAGTCACAGATCAAGGTGTATTAAAGAGGATGCACACACACACACACATTGTTGTTATTATGTGCTGTCAAGTTGATTCTGACTTATGGTGAACCTCTCCTAGGGTTTTCTTGCCGTGATTTGTTCAGAGGAGGTTTGCTATTGCCTTCCTCTATGGCTGAGTGTGTATGTGTGTGTGATTAGCCCAAAGTCACCCAAATGGGTTTCTGTGGCTGAACAGTGATTCAGATTGTAAAATCAATGGCTGAGGAGTGTTTCCCAGAGTTCTAACCCAACACTCAAACTGCCACACCATACTGGTTCTTTTTCACACATGCAAGCATACATATGCACACAAATATATGTACATAATTATTGGAAGACATTAGCGATTGGACATAGCCGATATTAACCACAGTTAAGACTGCTGTTACTTTTTCACTCTTCCTCCTCAGCTATCTCAGAACATTCTCTTCTCCTACAGATAGCTCAGAAATATTGGCTGTCCCATGGGAAGGTGGGCTTGAGTAGTTTGGGTTTCAAGGAAGCTCCCAACTTGCATGAATTTACATACATAGAGATGTTACCAACCATATCTTGATGGCACACAGCAGAATATGATTTTTCATTATTAAGGATCTCCACAACTGGAAGTAGTGTTGATAAATTATCTGCATCTGAAGCCACTAGTAGATGTTTTCCCTTTTGTTCAATTTATTGAATAACATTGTTGACACTCTTTAGTTTTGCCCTATCATATTTCCTTGTCATATTTGCTTTGAACTATTTTATCCCATATACCACATGTGTCTGGTATGTCTTCTGTGGTACCTTGTTTAGCTTCTGTCAGTTCCTTTGTATCATGCTCTCATTTGGATGACTAGAGCTCATCTTAAGTCAGAGGCCCTTTTTGCACGTGGGAAAGGAACCGTGAAAAAACGCTACTCACCAGACTTCTTCAGCGTCCGGGCGAGTCCGTCGGGACGAGGAGCAGTGCGAGCTCATCGCTCTGCACTGCTCCGGCGTCCAAAATGGCAGCTTCCAGTTCGTGGAGAAGCTTGCCAGCCTAAAACCCACCCCTGGCAGATCTGCAGGCATGCGCTTGTGTGCGCCTTCCAATCTGCACCCGAGTGCGGGGATGGAGCAACACAGAGTTGTGCGCTCCATGCTTTTTAAAAACCTCTAAAAAGAGGTTTTTAAAAAGCACGGTGCGTGATCAGTTCCGGTCGCTCTGAACCGGACTGAGATGCGGAACTACAAAAAGTAGTCCGCCCCAGTCCACTCTACGGTGCAGAAGACCTCCGTTGGAGGTTGCTCTGCACTGTTTTAATAGCCCGGTGTGGAAAGGGCCAGAGTGATTATCATGAGTGAGCAACAAAAAAATACCTTAGAACCTTTTTCATGCCTTCAAATAGTAGACGTCCTCAGTCTGACCCTTTGGGTGTGTGTTTATCCAAAAAAGAATCCCACTTTGTTGTTCTTAACTGTTGTCAAGTTGACTTTGACTAACAGGGAACTTGTAGAAGAACCTTCAAATCATCCTGTCAGTGACTGCCCTGCTCTTGTCTTGCAGATTCAGGGATGTGTCTTCCTTGATTGAATCTATCCATCTGCAATGCAGTCTTCCTCTTTTTCTACTGCGTTGCACCTTGCCAAGCAGTGTTGTCTTTCTAGTGAATCGTCCTTTCTCATCATATGGCCAAGGTATGATGGCCTCAGTTTAGTCATCTAGGGAGAGTTCAGGCTTGATTTTCTCTAGGATACATTCATTTGTCTTTTTAGCAGTCCAGAACATCCATGGTATCTGTGGAACTTTTCTCCTGCTGACATTTCAAATGAGTTGATTTTCTTCCTATCAGCTTTCTTCACTGTCTGATTTTCACAACCATACACAGAAATTGGAAATGCATAGGCACAGATAATCTTAACTTCAGTATTCAATGATATATCTTTATATTCAAGGATCTTGTCTAATTCGTTAATAGCTACCCTTCCAAGTCCTTGTCTTCTGATTTCTTGACTGTAGTCTGCATTTTGATTAACGACTGAGCCAAGGTATGGAAAATCTTGAACTATTTCCACGGCTTCGGTGTCTACTTTAAGATTATGTTCAGAAGTCTTTCCCACTGACTATAATGTGGAAGGCAACAAAAGGCTATAATTTGTATGTATTATGACAGGAATGAGTAAGCTTGGGGCAGAAGCAGCCTGTTTTGACCAGATGAAGTCTGCCAAATTTCAGGTGTAAGAGTTTTTCTGCAAACAACATTTAAATCTTGTTTTTTTTCCCTTTACTTTTTCAAAAAAGAAAGACCTCTCTTCTCTGATATTTTTCTGTGGGTAATTTGTATACACATAGTATGTACAATAAAAGCTTTCCCCAGATAAGTTGTGTGCACAAATTCAGAGTAGCTGCAGTGGACCAGAGTTTCAGCTAAACAATAAATATTGGGAAATATTTTGAGAAGTTACCGTTTCAAAAGAAAAAACATTTTCATTGGAGATCCTTGCTATAGTCAATTGTATCAGTTGGGGGAATATGCAAACCTGAAGCTAGCAGCTTTCAGAATCTGTAAGTGAGTCTGAAGCTCTAGGAAAAACCTCTTTCCCACCACTGGAGACAAGAGTTACTTTGCTTTAGCAGTAGTCCAAAGGTATCTGAAGTGATTCACTTTAATTTGGCATTCAACCTTTATCTTAAGCAGATATACACTGGCTAATGTCGAGGAACTCAGACAATCAGGATCCCATGGATGTCGGAGGGGGGAAGTGGTGTGTAGGAATGCTGAGATCTCTTAGTCTCCATTTTGTAGCATTTCTCCAGACCTCACATGCTTTATTGTCATAACCTTGTTTGCTATCAGATTGCAAGACTGTGTGTTTTCTTCCTGTGTAGAAATAAATTCAAGTGTATCTTGCTATGCGCTTGTCCTCCAGTATGCATATTTTTGTATTTTCTCCAGTGCTTAAGATTTGTTTGTCCCCATTTTTTTCCAAAGATATGCATCTTCCTCCTTATCTAAAATGTACTTGTACACATTTTTCCCCAAGAGGTGCACTTTTAACAGTGTGCATTTATTTAAAGCATATTATTTAGAAGAAAAAATGAGAGAATGCTCATGGTTTTCTCCCAGTGGTAACCAAAAGCTTCCCCCCTTTAATCAATAGTATTCTAGACTAGGGACTGAATAACTTCATTTAAAAATTGAATAACTTCATTTAAAAATTCAATTAGTGCATATTTCTTCTCCATCCCTGGTGATGAAGTAAATTATATTCAGGTTTCTTCAGCAACTTCTACTGAATTCAATAGAAGTTCTCAGGAAGCCAGACATGGCATATTTGGACATTTCTTCATCCTAGAATTTAGAACAACTGTGATCCATTTGCTAATTTCTATGTGGGACTGCCCTTGAAAAGTGTTTGGAAACTGCAACTAGTGCAAAATGCAGGAGCCAGACCAGAACCAGATGTGCATTTTAGAGGCCATATAAGTGCACTGGCTTCCAATTTGCTGCCAAGCTCAATTCAAGGTGTTGGTGTTGACCTATAAATCTATAAATGACTTGAGGCCAGGTTATCTGAAACAATGCCTCCTCCCACATGAGCTTGCCAGAAATTTGATATTTTCAGAGGAGGCCGTGTTGTGTGTCCCAACAACTCGGAAAGTTAGGTTGGTGGGTACATGCAATAAGGCTTTCTCTGTAGCAGTGCCTCAACTGTGAAACTCCCTAAGCAAGGAAGATGGGCTGTCCTCATCTTTTTAAGCTTCTCTGAGCAGCCAAACAGTGCTGTTGCTCCTGACATATATTGTTTAGAACTACTGTTTTAACTGGTTCAAAGTTGGATTCTAGGATTGTATTTAGACTGTTCTAAGGAGTTTTTAAAGAGATTTTTAATGTGTTTATTTTTTTTTAAGATTCTGATCTGTTTTGATTGGTTTTTATTTGTTCATCACTTGAGGAAACCTTATAGACTGGGAGGTGATACAGAAATATTTTAAATAAGTAAAAATGATAAATAAGAGAATCTCCCAGCCAAACAGATGAGTTTTGCTATCTTTTTTTCAGAGTGAGATGAAGGTATGGCTGCCTGCTGACCTTCAGTTGCCCAGGTAGATTGTACACATTATCAGGAGTAAGCACACTGTCAAATTGCATGCAATCCTGATTCAGCAGATGACCCTACAAACATCTAAAGAAAGAAATCAAATGTATCCTTGCACTTGAATTGGACATATCTCTCCTTGGTGTGTGTAACCCAGTGCCAGACATACTACAATTTCTGTCTAGCCTAATTTCAAAATGCGAATGCAATATTTTACAATGTAGAATTTTTTTCCATATACCACTTCTAAATCTGTAAACCCAAAGAGGCATTACAAAACCTGCTGGAATACTGAACTGGAGCACTCTTACTAAGGAGATATTTTCTTGCACTGACTGCTTATATTTCTTCTCTGAACAGCTGGGTGGTGGGCATATTATATGTACATTATGTATAAATAATATACAGTGCTTGCATTTTCTAACTTGGGTTATACAATCTGGTTGCGCAACCAATGCCTCTCAGCATCCATTCCCACCCACTGTTGGTAACTAGGCATTGTTGTGTGAAATGGCCAAAAAAAGAAAAAAAATCTGTTAATTAAAAATAGTGAGAGAGGTTGGACTGTGTTGCCAGAAAGTGGTCTAACCTGATCCTGCCATTGTTGGTGAGCTGCCTTTTACCTATTGTTGAGTGTATTATTGGATTACATCATGTCTTATTTAGAGCCTCAATTATTCTCTGTCAGCAAGAGCTGGGAACAAGGATTTGGAGTTTCTGTTTTTAAGAAGCTGGAACATAGGTTCTTTGGGATTAGAAATCTGGAGAGACACTCAAAATCTTTAAGCTTACAAATTGAATAATGCGTGAATTAATTGACTAAGAAGTAGGGATGGGTGATTCTCCAAAATGCTTTGGCTCAGAGAATAAATGAGTTCAACTCTGCCAAAACCTCAGAATGGATTCAGGGAGCCAGAAATAGAGATGTGATTAGATTAAGACAGATTCTGAACCCAGTCAGGCTGATCTGGACAGATTTGAGAGATGTCCAAACTGAAGCAAGACTCCTTGGAACTGGATCAAATCTGAATCAGAATATCCCTGAAGATTTGTTAGAAAGTTGGATTCCAAGGTATACAGTGGCATGGGAAGCATGTCTGCAAACAAAGTGACATTTCTCAAGTTCTTCATGAAAGAAAAATAGCAGGCTGGTGGAGGGAGAAGAGGAGGAAGTATAGTTTTGTGGCTGAATGCTCCCATTTCTAATAACAGTGAATGGTTGTGCCAGCCTCCTTTAGAATACAGTGCTTTAGGGGAAGATTGAAGTCATATCTTCCAGGACTGATCCAGTGTTCTTTTTTTTCAAGGTGGTGGTGGTGGTTGCGAGGGTGATCTCTTCCTAGATCAGGATCATTTGGCACATGCTTGGAAAATGTCAGATGTTTAAGTCCTCCTGTTTCTGCCATGGGATGCTTCACACCCATAATTTACCTTGTTCCAATTGCACTGTGAAGTTGGTGCTAATTGAGTTTACGACACCTAAGCTGTAAACTGTTTTTCCACCATCACTTCTGAAAGCTTAGATGACTGTGTATGAGAAAATTTTTCTCTTATTCATGAGAAGGAATTCACACAAAGAAAGGGCACACAAAGAGGGCAAGTTCACATAAACAGGCAGAAGGTGAAACTGGTAATGATACTATGGCAGTATAGACCAGCCAAAGGACTGATAGGATAGAATGATAATATTTTAGGGAAAAGTCCTTCATTTTCCCACTACAAAATCTGCAATCAGTAATGAGAGAAAATAACTGTTCATCCATCTAGAGATCTAAGTGGAGGATAGGTGTCTATCTCTGTGTCTATCTCTGTCTGTCTCTTGTACGCTCACACACTTGGTATAACATTCCCAGATCTCAGGGCCTTGGCACTCTTCTCCAGTTCTCAGGGCAAGCAGGAGGTATCTCAGGATGAGGGCACTGCCTTGAAAAATGTGTGTGGATGGGTGAGTGGCGATGGGTGTAGGTATGTATTTCTCATTATTTAGATTTGATGCTTTTTTAAAAAAATTGAAAGGTATGTGTCATGTAACTGGTTGACGCTTAAGGTATTCTGTTTAATGACATCACCGGGCCTGTCCCCTGTGATATCACAAGGTGTGTGTATGTATGTCATACTTAGGTCTCCAGTCTTGGCCTTGATATCTGAATCCCTGAGCTTGTTCTGACCTAGCAACCTTACCTACCACACAGGGTGATCCTGATGATGTAGATAACATGGATTGTTCAGTTATTCCAGTGAGTACATTCCTCTGTACAAGGAACTGGGAAAGCTAACAAAATTGCCATAAAAGTCCATGCCTCTTAAAGAGTTTTCCAATAGCAAGGCACATAAATAGACTTTGGGGGAAAAGGATGTAGTAAGGGAGGAGCAAAACAATTTTAAAATAGTGACTTTAAAAATGTCCTCAGTTGATTGGAATAAAGGAGGAGGGGAGACAAGCTCTAAGCATGGCAGCAATTTTCAGCACAGAGAGATCTGGCTAGCTAATGTTGTGTGCCTTATGGTGACTGTAAGGCAAACCTATCCCATGGTTTTCTGGGGCTGAGAGTGTGTGATGTGTCCAAAGTCAATCAGTGGCTGAGTGTGTAGTCAAACCCTGGTCTCCAGGGTCATAGGGCAATGCTCAAACCATTACACAATGCTGGATCTCCTCTCTAGTGTGCCCTACTAAAAATGAAGACTTTGCTAACTGTTTAATGAATGCAGATTGGAGATCACAAAAAGCAAACATGAGTTGCGGTCTTAGGCGTACTTACTCATTCTGACTTATGTCTAAGTAGGAATGCTCACTGTTAATCTCCACTTCTCATCTTAAAGCAGAACCAGTAACTAAAGTTTCATGTCCTATCTTATTCAGGACGTCATGTCAGGTGAGAGGAATGGTCCCTTTTGGCTTTGGAAGCCACAAATCTATGCTGTGAAGGAACTACCTTTAGTTGTCTGCTATGGCCTCCCTCTGTCCTTCTGTCAACTCTGAGTGGCCAAGTGCCTCCTCTTCTTTCTTGTTATAGGGTCTGGTTTCACTTAGACAAATTAAATGTCACTGTAAGCTGTTCCAGTGTGGATGACAGCACCCATTGCATGACATTCGAGTCTGCGTAACAGCCTCCTGCTCTGTGCTATTGATGTCTTCCTTTCCAATGTTTAATAAACACTTTTATATTGACATATTAAGGCATCTCTCTTTATTGAAACAGTGATCCATGTAGTATTTTGCCCCCACCAAACAAAAATATCAGCCCATTCTGAGCATATTTATATTTCCAAGTTTAAATGGTTGTACTTCACATTTTTTAAGTAGAAAGTTTTAGTTTGATAATTTTTTTAAAAATAAACTTTCAAACTGTAGGAAAAACTTGATTTTCTCACCCTCTTGCCCAGATCGCCCACTTGCTGTTTGGGCAGCCACCCTTGTCCATTCAAAACTGTAGCCTCATTAAGCAGACTGCCCCAGCTGGATACACACTTGAATGGAGAGAGAAAAAAAGTGAAAAAAGCTCTGTATTTAACAAGCGGAAGCCCTAGCTTTTCAGGCAAACCATCAGAAGGAGACCGTGGGTAAAAGATTTAATGTATTTTATCTGCATGTTTTGAAATTATTTTGTCTTGAGGATGTACTCACATGTTCCTACATCTTGAATTTATACCCAAATTATCATTGAATACTTACTGTAGCATTCAAATTCTAGCATTCGGTTATGGCTCTGAGTTGACCCAGTGAAATCTGATTTCAGTGTATCTCATCCATGTATGACTAAAGCTGAATCAAGCTCATTATGTATAAACTGTTTTTGGTGTGTTCTTTCAAGTCATTTCCGACTTATAGCAAGCTTAAGGAGAATATATCATGGTTTTTTGGGGGGGGGCTGAGAGTATGTGACATGCCAAAGGGAGTGGGCTTCCATGGTTGAGGAGGGATTTGAACTCTGGTCTCCAGAGTCAGTGCTCAAACCACTATACCACTCTGGATCTCTATATATAAACTCTCTGTGTATAAAACGCAAATACTAAATTGACATGATTGCGTTCTCAGCTTCTTTTAAAAAGTAGAAGACTGAAGATCTCTTTTAGCTGCAAGCAAATCTTGCCTTTTAGCCATTTAGTCTTAGGCCAAATATAATGCCACACCCATTATAACAACTACAGACTGTGGGCTTAATTCTGAGCCAAGGAGCAACCTTGGAGAAAAATGTTTGATTGCCGGCTACTGTTGTGCTAGAAGTTGTCACTTATCATGGCAATGATGAGGTTGAAGACTGCTGGAAACAGTTACTAACTGTCCAAGATTTCCATTCACTGTATGAAGTTGCAAACTCTGGTGTTAACTTGCATGCGGGCTTTGAAAATCTATTATTACGCCTAAGGAAAGCAGATTCTCCATTTGCTGTGGCAGCAGAAGACATTGCCTGTGCTGATGCAGATCACACAGAACTATATAAACAGAGCACTAGGCCTCTAAGACCTAGGCCATTTCCTCACTACACTGCTTTAGTGCTGCTATTCTACTTTCAACCCCCCAAAAATTCTGAGGTTTGTAGCTTCCTGAGGCCAAAGAGCTCTCAGGCTGAGAATTCTAAATTCCCCTCTCTAAACTGCAAACCCCAGGATTCCATACAAGGTTGAAAGTGGAATAATAGCACTGTAACAGTGTAGCACGGAAACAGCCCTAGGGAAATTCTTCCAGCTGTTGTAAGCAGCATCCAGACCTGATTGCCCTTCAGGTAAAAGTTTCATGCTCATTGAATGCATTTCCCTCAGCATGCATCACCAGTGAAAAATAGTAAATTAATCCACTGTTTGAATGCAAGGGACAATATATCATTGGTGGTGTGATCACAGACAAGATACTATGAACAGTTCTGTCCTCCCTCTCTCAAGCAAAACACCATAAAGTTGGGAATGGTCCAGTTCTCCTAAAGTCCGTGAAAATGGTGCTAAACTGAGGACTTCTTTAGTTCAGAAAAAGGATGCCTAAGTCAGGGGCATGGCAGGGGTTTTCACATTTTGGAATGGTGTGTAGACAATGAACAGAGACACGTTTTTCTCTCATGCACCCAGTGCCAGAATTGGGGTCATCCAGTGAAACTCTTCGGCCTGAGGATCAAAGTTGTGTGCAGGCGCCAGTAGCATCTGAAGCAAGGGTTATTGCAAAAAAGAAAAAAGGGGTGTTGAAATGTTTTTCTTTTTTTTTAACAACCATGTGGTTGTGGCTGCCCACATGGTAAGAATCACCATGCTTTTGAGTGGTGACAGTGCTATTAATGGCAGATTGTTTCCATCCATAGTCTGTACTGGATAAATGGTAGACAGTCCATGTTATTATTTCTTTATTTACAGAACTGTGGTACTAGTTTTGTTAAATATGAGCATCTCTGTCTGTAGCAAGGATATAAAATAGATGCAATGCAATACATCTTATATTTCAAGTTGGCCAATTTGTACAGCAGCTAGGAGCCAACTGGAACTGTCTGAGAGAAACCCCTTTTGCAATAGAACCAGAATTTGTTAGTTTCTTTTTTTATAGCCTCGCTCAATGGAGGAGGAGGAATATCACAAGATTCAAGTGCTGGTTTACTAAAAGCTGGGGGAATATCACAAGGCTCATCTCCTGGCTTGTGTTGGGCCTTGTACTGCTGCCTTGTTCTCTGTTGTGGGATTGTGAAGAAAATGAGATAGAAGAAGAGTGTGTTTCCTACCACAGGCCAAGAGCTTATAGGGTTCAGTGTTTTTTTTCCCCCTTAAAAAAAGAACTGTAACTGTAACAGTAACTAGTGACAAGTGACTTTGCCAAACTAATTTCTGAAGCTGTGGTGTACTGCTAAGAAAAAAGTTAAGATCATGCATGAGGACAAACTTGGCTGACAAGAAATGTTGGGCAAGACAAGATAACAAATGAGGCTGAGAATATGAAACGCACAAGAAAAGCATCTCTCAAGGAGGATATTTGTCCTCTACAAAAAAGACTACAATGACTCAAAGGTCATGTTCCAAGGACTAAATGAGAGTTACTGTTTCTATATGCCACACTGGCTTCTTTATTTAAATATAAGGAGTTAAAGGGACCTTGGGCCTTTCCGCGCCATACAATTATAGCACTCCAGAGTAGCTGCTTTGGCTGTATCCTATGGAATTCTGGGGTTTGTAGTTTGGCCAGGGGCGTCAGAGGAGCTCCCTGGCTGAGAGTTCTAAAGACCTTCCCCTCCACCCTGAACTTCAAGGATTCTACAGGAGGGAGTCATGGCAGTCAAAGTGGAATCACAATGCTATAACTGCGTGGTGTGAAAGGCCTCCTGGCCTTTTAATCCTTTTGATCGCTACAGGTTGTGAACAGTCCCCATGCAAGTGGAGTGGGAACAAAATGGAAAGTCCTTGAACCTGTAGGACTGCGATCACTGGATTCTTTGGACTTCAATCCTTGTCTTTGTGATTTTCTGACTTCTTCAGGTCTTTATGAAACCAATCAGAGAAAAAGGCTTCTTTTTAAGAGTCTGCTGGCCAAACAAAGACTTTTCTCAAAAAGAAATAACAATAGACTAACCAACAGATGTCTCAGTTCTCAAGCAACTCAGAATGTTCCAGCACTTTTCATTTCTTAGCCTCAAAAACAGAAAACCTCTCAAAGTGGCACAACTTCACCAGAAAAAGACTTTAAAAAACAAAAACAAAAAACCCAAACCCAAACAGAACCCTGAATCTCTTTCCAGAGCTTCACTGATGGGTAATAGGAAACTGTGATGCGATTACTAAACTGAAGCTTGAGTGGAATTCACTGCATGCTTTGGAGATTATGGAGGGAAAGCCCCAATTTCAAGCAAAATCCCAGGATATTTTCTTTTTTTTAAAATCCAGATTCTCAGATTAGCAGTATTTTGGAAAATGGACTTTTATTGTTGTTTTCATAGTATTTTATGACTAGATACTTGACTAACATATGATTGAGTTCAAATTCATTTTTGCTACAACTCATGGTGATTGGCATTGGTTTCCTGATGAGTATTAAAAAACATGTAGGAATGTGAATAGGGATTTCTATATAATCCTTCAAGGGCCAATAGGCTTTAGTTTTCATCACAACACCGGGTATCTGCAGACACCAAATACTGAAAGGGAGTCCAGGGGGACGGGACGATCTATTCCTATTACGGTCTCATCAGCTGTTCATAAATGAGTGGTGGGGGGGTGTCAAACAAAGCTTGCTATAGAATTAAATCTCCTGGGAATGGGGTCTACATTGGAGTCTGCACATTCAACATCTGTTTTTGTTCTTGTTATTGTGTGCTTTCAAGTTGCTTCCAACTTATGGCAACCCTACAGTGAACTTATCATGGGGTTTTCTTGTGAGATTTGTTTGGAGGAGATTTGTTCATTGTCTTCCTCTGAAGCTGTGAGAGTGTGACTTGCCCATGGTCACCCAGTGGGGTTGATACCTAGTGAGGATTTGAACCCTGGTCTCAGGGAGTCCTGCTTCAACTCCCAATCACTAAAGCACACTGGCTTCCATCCTCTGTTAAGGATCTCCAAGACGGACATCACCTTCTGGGCAGTATTTTCACTCAGAAGGACTCAAAGTGGCTTACAATACTTTTAAAAATAAAAACATAGTTAAAAAATCATGACATACAAATAATGCAAATTAAACAATCAGATAGTAATTAAAACAGTGAGGATTTGAACCCTGGTCTCAGGGAGTCCTGCTTCAACTCCCAAATCACTAAAGCACACTGGCTTCCATCCTCTGTTTAAGGATCTCCAAAGACAGGGAGTCTATCACCTTCTGGGGCAGTATATTTCACTCAGAAGGACTCAAAGTGGCTTACAATACTTTTAAAAATAAAAACATAGTTAAAAAATCATGACATACAAAAATTAAAATGCAAATTAAACAATCAGATAGTAATTAAAACAGATTAAAAATACATATTTAAAAACACAAACAAATCACAAAGGAGTTACAGAGCCTGAGGGCAGCCACTGAAAAGGCCCTCTCCTGTGTTCCCACCAGATACATCTGTGAAGGTGGTGGAACAGAAAGAAGGGTCTCCAGCAAATCTCAAAGCCCAGGCTGGTTCATTAGGGAAAACACAGACTGGTCATAAAGGAGAATTATGGGAGTTGTAGCCCAACAAAACCGAAGGGCACCAGGTAAGGATGATCTGGAGATTTCATACTGCCTGTCAGTTTGAAAGGCTGATGTAGCACATCTCTATCCTCTTATTATTTCTAGGGGCTCTCATTGTAGGCTTCTGACTAAAATTATTCATTTTATTTACTTAATGCATTTTATATACTTCTTTTCCAGGCAGATGACTTCTTCAAAGTGATTTACAAAATTAAAAAGAATCACAAAAACAGGATACTAATAATGTAAGATGATCGCATTCTGTAAGAACATTATTGTTGTTGTTATTGTTAATAACAATAATTGTTAATAATAATTTCCATTCCACCTTTTTTTGTTTGGGATTCAAAGTGGCTTACAACAAATTTGAAAAAAACAAACCAACGCACATAATTAAAAATTCACAAAATACTGAAGTTAAAAAGAGATTAAATAATCAAAAAATTAAAACCAGATTAGGACATACACCATTAAACATGCACATACGTAAAACAACCCATACTCTTTACATGTCTGTGAAAAGAAGGTAGGGAGAGTTCTAGTCTAACTTCTCTTGGAAGAGAGTTCTAGAGCCCAGGGACAGGCACTCAGAAGGCTCTCTCCCATGTTTTGACTAGATGTACCCATGAGGCAGCAACATGAACCTTTTATGCAACAAAATCCATTTACACCACCTTCTGGTTTAAGATGTACTGTTTATGCTAGAGAGGGAAAATTTCACCAAGTCTACAGGGCAGTTTCGGCTCTCTGGCTCCCACCACAGGCTGCAATCCTGGGACCATATTGTAGAGCTAAAAGAAGACTCACGTATCTCCTCCCACACCCACACCCTTTGTTTTATCTCTAAAAGGCCATCCATTTCTGTGCAGTGCTGCTGACATTTGATGGTATGTCATAACTCTATTGTGGAGGGGTCCTGTGTGGCCCTTAGGCTTAAACCAGTTGCCTGGCCTAGCCACAGTGGATCAACAGAACTTAGCCCAAAGTTGACTTACCATGTTTCCATTGATTAAGTAGTTTACTGTAGTTGGGGCTAGCAACTGGATTTAGGCCACACTTTATACCATTTATGTACCTTCTGTGTGAGTAGTTGAGTAGATTCCCTATGACAGCCCAGCATCTTTCTGTGGTCCCTTTTGTCCCATCAGGTTTTTTCCCGAAAGCCCGTCATAAATACTTGTTCTCAAAAGTTTTTTCCCATATCATCTGTCTTACCTGGAGCATCTTCCCTTCTAAGATTATTCATCTTTCGAGCAGTGACTCACACCCGCATAACATTTGTTTATAGCTTATGCATGAGCTGTTGTTTGATCTCGTCAACAAAAAACAAAAATAATCCTTACACTACCTTCCCCAACATGCTTTTAAATGGAATAATACCAGTCTCTGGTTGTACCCCTTCGCTTTCACACCTGTTGTTGTAGAGCTCCTTGAAATCTTACCACAGGTTCCAATTGTTGCTTATTTTTCAAAGGCAGCTTATAAAAACTCTCAGTTCATGAAAGAGCAATGGATGAAAATGGCAAGGGGTTTTTAAAGCCACAGTTACAGCAAGTCATATGAATATTTCCAATAACTGTGTTCCAAGAAGTATTTTTGGAAGCATGAATGTTGTGTTTTTTAATGAAGGCCACATTCTGAGGATACGACACCACATGTCACATTCATTCTCGTCCCAAAAAAGAAAAGGAAAGTATGCTCGGCTTTTAAGTGTTTTGGAAAAGTGTCTTTGCATGGCTGACATTATTCTTTGTGTGCCTGAGGGATTTTTGCTCTTTTAGCACATCACAATGTACTTCACAGGACGGACCCTGCGCAATGTACAGCTTGGGGCAGGGCAATTGTTTAACCTGTCATTTTCATGATTGAAAATTATGCATGCAAGCAAAGTCTATGCGTGTGTACAACACAGTGGGTGGAAACAGGCAAAATGCTGCCAAGAGGCTGCATAGGGCCACAACGCCTTTTTAAAAAATAGCCCAGCCTGTGATGCCTCTCAGGATATCCCAGTGAAAAACTGCCTTCTACTATTCCTGGAGGCCTAAGGAGAAATGTTTTTTGGTGTTAGGAGGAAGTAGGCTAAAAATCCTCCCAAACCCCCAAAAATCCAAATCCCAACCCCCCCCAAATTTCTCCTCTAGTTTTAGTGTCCCATCATCTATTTTCAGGCCTAATGTAGCCCATTGTGGGTGCTGAGGGATCACACTCTCTAACATTTCACAGATGAAAATGGGGGCACATGTGGCCAGGCAATGTCATGGAGTGGTCAAGATGGCAAAATTTATAAATGCGGAAGAAAAGACAAGCTAGGAGAGGCTGCAGCACTTTGCTTTTGGCAAGGACAGAATTCCACTCCCTTTTCTCTTCTCCCCCTGCTGAATTAACTGAATGCAAACTCCTTTGCACTTTGAACTCAGTTTGCAGCAATTGAAGCTGAGGACAAAGGGGAAAGAGGGAAGAGGAAGAGCGAGAGAAAGTGTATCATTCTAAAGGCAGCTGAAAAAGTAGGGTTACAGAGGATTAATTAGGACTGTCTTTGCCATACTGGGTCAGATGGACAGTATGGGGTATGTGAGTGAACATTTGGTATGTCAGTATTGCCCACCCCTAATTCAGGTTCCCAGATCAGGGTCTGGCTCCAAATTCAAGAATGGGCAATTTGGCAGAGTGAAAGAAAGGAATCTCAGGGCAAGAGCACAGCCTCGAAAAGCATGCATATATTTATTTTCCTCATTTGATAGACCTGGTGTTTTTGTTTAAAAAATGGCATCCTTTTTGCTACTGTGGCTTATGACCTCATTAGAGGTTTTCACTGTAATGATACACTGCAATATCACCCTTGTAATGTCACCAAGGTTCACCTCCTATGATATCACAAGGTATTGTCCCTAGGCCTCAGATTTTGATGCAGAAATCTTAGGAGCTGGGACAGTTTTGATCCTGCATGGAAAATACTGAAATGAAATCAGTGGCTACTGTTTCCATGCTGGGACTCTCAGCTTACAATTGTTCATTGTAATAGCTTGGAAGGAGTTGGATCTCAACATGAAGCAGAACATGCTGAAATGGTAGAACAGACTATATTCCTCCAGAGTACAGGTAGCAAACATCACTTCTTAATACCTCTTTTAACTGTTGCCAACAACAGTTAAACCTGCCTAGGAAAAACAACAAAAAAAAGTATGTGAGAAAGAAAGATTCCCTAGAGCCATAATGAAATGATCTCTCAGTTCTCCACCTTATTGGGCAGAGAAGTTACAGGGAACAGTTCACCATTAGACAGTTTCCAACAGTGTCCCATGGGTTTTGCTGTGAAGCATGGCTTCTTTCATTTTACACTGTTGTTTTATTACTATGTGACAGAAACAACAATAAATAGTTAGACAACCATATAGACCCTATTCTATATTGTTCCAGACCTAATATCGTTCCAGGTCCAGTGTGAACTTAAAAATGGCTGCTTCTGCACAAAAACAAAAACACTGGAAAAAGTTTATGCCTAAATCCACTTGCGAATTCCAATTAGAGTAGATTAATTATTCAATGGGATTTCCATTCACTGGTTGAGTTATCTAGACTTCATTTGGGGTTTAGGCCATGTGTGTGGGGGAAAGATACTCAGTTGGCTGCCTTGTTGAGGGAACATGCTCCATTTCTTTAGGTAAACGTGTTCTGAGAAACATAGATTCAGTTGTAGCCCAGGCCTCCTTTGTCTGCTGGATTTAATTTGCAGGATGTTAGGAAAACATTCAGCTATGCGCTGTCCCACCTAAAGTTATTTTAATTCTGTGGTATAGGTAGATTAAGCCATCATTTGCTCAAATGGTATGGAAAGTTTTCATACCAGCAGTCCATGTTCCTGGTAGTTTTGATCATGTCACGGAAATTCTTCGTTTGATTTGGACTAGTCACAAGAAAAGTGCCTGAAGAGATTGCTGGCATAGTGTAGAAACAATTGGCCTCAGGGAGGCCTTGCTCAGTATCTTCCATCCAGTGGAAGTCCCTTGAAGAACAGATCCAAGTTGTTCTTTAGCCCTGTTTTTTTTTAAATGGCATATGATTTGCATTGGGTACCAATTAGAATAAGAACACAGTGGAATGAAAGGTTTAATATGGTAAAAAGGTTGGTGGATTTAAATGTTGCTCCCTTACAGTATAGCCCAGGATTTATTTTCTAAGAATCAGTCATTACGAGTTATATACCAGTCTCTCATCTCCAAATTGTTAGCTCTTTCATGCTCTCTTTCAGTGTCTCTGGCTTTTCAATGCTTGTAAATCATATGTGGCTTTGGATCCAGGATATATCTCTTTTTCACCAGATACTAAGGGAACTATTGATACTCAGAATGGGTGGTGTGAGGCTGTTACAGATGGAGACTGAAACTGAATTCAGACAGTACAGAGATGGCTTGACTTTAGTACTCTCCTCATTTCGGATGGAGTAGCAATCCCTGTGAAAACTGAGCTTCACAGTTTGAAGTACTCCTAGATCTGGCTTCTTTATCTGGATGCCCAGATAGCAACTCTGGCTGAGGCTCCCAATGCAGTTCAGCCACAGTTAGTGTGCCAGCTGCTTCTGTACTTTAGAAGATTTAGCTGTGGTGACACTTGTCTTACATTGCAAGTTTCTGGGTCACAGGATTGATGGACACCTCACCTAGGTCAGTCATGAAGTCCCAGCTTTGGAGGGAGAGATCTGATTTCAGATTCTTCCCTCTGGCCGCTGTCAGACACCATGGAAGTTTCCACTCTGAGACCTTTTCCTCAAGATGCACCTCCTGGCATGGGGACATGAGAGAGCAGGACCACCATGTCACTTCTGCATGACGTCGTTGTGGTCTCACCCTTCTTGCATCTCCAGCTGGCACAATTGTGGGGTATATCATTGATGGAAAAAGTCCATCAGTGGCCCCCAATCGCACAAGGCTTCTGTCTCCATGCTCATGCACTTCTTTCCCCCCTGCAGCTTGAGAAGAAGGCTGGCTGCAGTGCGGACAGAAGGGATGCTCCCTTCCACAAGCAGCCAGCTGTGTGTGGAGGGGTGTTGGAGACATGCTCCCATCTCAGCAGAGGTGCTGCCAGGATTGTGACAGGCTGATGCAGGAGAGTGTCGTCATGCAGAAATGGCCTGACTTCCAGTATGAAGTCAGAATTCCAGTCCTTTGGAGGGCATCAAAGCAAAGTGTTGAGTAAATGGTGGTGAACAGAGCAGGAGTGGGTGTGGATTTTCTAAATCCAAAGCCTTCTTAGACTCCAAACATACCCTTAATGGGGGACATTTAGGCCAACTCTGGCACTGGTCTAAAGGAATCCCCTGTCATTATTAAAAAACAAATTGTTACCGAGTACAATTATTGCAGAATGGGTATAATCTGATCTCATAGTACCAGTACCTGTGGTGGGTTTTTTCCCCTTTGCTGCAGGATGACTCAGAATTGAGAAGCAGTACAACAGGAAAAGTTTTACACATACATGCATTCATACTTCACACTGTTGTTTTCATCTTACTGGAAGCCATCTGCGCCTTTTAAAGCAAAAGATGAAAACAATGCATGATCTCAACACTGATTTCCCGCGTCATGTATAATTTGGAAATGAAGAGCCAGATTCATACAATGAAGTACAAGATAGAAGGAACGCTAGACCTATGTCTTCTCCAGAAAGCTGAATACAGCGGTCCCTTGGTATCTGCTGGGGTTGGTTCCAGGACCCCCAGTGGATACCAAAATTAATGGACTCCCAAGTCCCATTATATACAGTGGTATATAAAATGGCATCCCTTACATAAAATGGCAAAATCAAAGTTTGCATTTTGGAATTTTTAAGAAATAGTTTCAAGCCGTGGTTGACTGAATCTGTGGATTCAGAATCCGTGGATATGGAGTGCCAACTGTATCCACATTCAGTGAATGCAACCCAAATATCACCATACAAGTGTACAAACCTTCAAGTTCACTATCAGGCTGGATGCTACAGAGGACTGCTGCGTGGGATAGAATATGTAGCCCTCCAAATGTGGTAGAATTTCAATTCAATGGCTTTGCTGGGTATGGCTGCTAGAAGCTACAATTCAAAAACATCTGAAATGCTGTATATTTCCCACTGTTGCTCTAGAAATTCTTTCTTGAAGAAAGAAGGCCTGGCCCCCATTTCTGACAACATAAAGTCCAGCTTTTACACATATCTTTTATACCCTTACATAAAACACACAGGTAGCTGCTCAAGTGAAGAGCACAAGTGAAGATCAATAGCACAGATTTTATACTAGTAAAATGGGAGACTAATTTTGGGAGGTGAGCTAGATAAAACAGCCATCTGACACCAAATTAAGAGGTAGTACCTAGTGGATGGAGACACTAGGGAGCTTATCACATGGCACTGTTATACTACAATTGCACTGTATTAGTTACATCTTTTCCTGTATCTTATCACATGACGTTGTGGCTCTCTGAATGCTACATCACCATTCAAGATGACTGTTGGTTTGTTTGGAGAGTGATTTCTTTTTTTCCTATTGGAACTCATCTGTTAATGATCTCCTGTGGATCTGAATGTTGGGCTTGATTCTCACTTGGCTATGAAAACCCACTGGGTGACCTTGGGTGTGTCACACACTCTCAGCCTCAGAAAACCCCATGATAGTTTCACCGTGGGGGTCACCATAAGTCTGAAATAACTTGGAGGCACACAACAACAGCAAAGCAGCAGGAGGAATAGTTTAGTAACTACTTTGGTTGCAAATATCTCATTTAATTTGTTGTGATAGTAGGAGTATAGTGGATACAATGTGAGTGTAGTTTCATTCCTCTTCCCTTAGGGCTTCTATTGGGATCTCCGGTGGGGAAACCTGACTGTGTTTCTGGTGGCTGGGCTGGCAAGACGCCAGGATTTCCAAAAGTTCTCAAGAGAAAGTCTGTACATTCATTTCCTATTCTCTAGCATATTTTTAAACATTATTTTAAATTATAGTTTTTGAAATAAGGAGTGTAGTGCAACAGCAGAAGTCCAATGTAATCTTATTGATCCTGTTGCCCAGAGAAAATACAGGGTTCATGAAAATTTTGCAGGGGTAACTAAAGAAATAAGTTTAAAGAATAATATACAGAAGCAAAATTGGGCAGGTGTTGGTTTGTGGGGAAAAAGCATAGACTAAAATGACAGAAGCTGTATGGTGGAGTTCATCTTCCCAGTCAGTATGGGAAATGAGGGAATGGGGTGTTTCATAATAGCATCATTTTGTAATTGTGCAATTGGGGTTTCCTATTTTTATGGGGAAAATGGATTTTAAGAGGAAAGATCTGAAACAGCTAATTAATGTGATAAGCACCTAGGAATCTCCAGGTGCAAAGTCATTTTACAGCAGCTTTTCCTCCTTAATGAACTGGCACAACAATTTTTGCTTTTTATATGCTTTGTCGAAAGTTCAAGAACACTGTCAGAGTTTTAGTGCTCCTCATCTTAGAGCACTTCATCAGAGATGTTTAAGGTCAAACAGAATATATAAATGTTATCACTGAACTATGTCCTTGTACCTATTCAGAGTGAACACACCAGCCTCTGATGATCAATTCAGGAAGGCAAGACATATAAAAAACAATAGCTCTAAAGCTGTTTTCCAGTTGAAAGCTAAGTTTTATATAAAGGAGCTGGAGATATAAGATGCAAACATACTACTTTGTTCCCTCTCCTTCTCTCCCTCCCACTTAATTTACCTAACTATTATGTATGGTCATTAAAATCTAACCTGGCATACAATCCAAATCTCAAATATTTACTCTCTGGTTTCTTTTGTAGGTTATAAATGAAGAAGGGGAGAAACCAGCTGGTTATTGTTATCTTTAAACGTGACTAATTATCAGTGTGCAGACTCAAGGAGCATGGCTGAGCCTGGAGATAGCCATAAACTGATAAGCATGGAAGCAAATCAACTTAGACACTCACATAGCTATGAAGAAACGACTTCAATTGGGCTGAAAAGAATGCAAAAGCGATTTCTCCAAAAAGATGGAAGCTGCAATGTATACTTCAAACACATCTTTGGGGAGTGGGAGAGCTATGTGACTGATATTTTCACCACCTTAGTGGACATTCAGTGGCGTCATATGTTTGTGATCTTCTCATTGTCCTACATCCTTTCCTGGTTGTTCTTTGGCTTGGTCTTCTGGCTGATTGCACTTCAGCATGGTGACTTGTCACCTGATGAAGAAGTGACCCCTTGCTTTGATAACGTCCATAGTTTCACAGGGGCTTTTCTGTTCTCTCTTGAAACACAGACAACCATTGGCTATGGATCCCGTTGTGTCACTGAAGAATGCTCTGCAGCAATCCTGACAGTTGTTCTTCAATCAGTCTTGGGTTGCATCATTGACACATTCATTATTGGAGCTGCCTTGGCCAAAATGGCAACTGCACGGAAGCGAGCTCAGACAATCCGCTTCAGCTATTATGCCACAATAGGCTTAAGGGATGGCAAGCTCTGCCTCATGTGGCGTGTGGGTGATTTCCGTCCCAATCATATGGTGGAAGGCACAGTGAGAGCCCAGCTCTTGCGGTATGTACAAGACAGACTGGGGAGAATGGCAATGGAATACAAAGATTTAAAGCTGTTAAATGACCAGATCATTCTTGCTACTCCAGTGACCATTGTACATGAAATCAACCAAGACAGCCCATTGTATGAACTGGACAGGAAGGCTCTGGCTAAAGACAACTTTGAGATCCTGGTGACATTTGTTTACACCGGAGATTCAACAGGGACATCACATCAGTCAAGGAGTTCGTACGTTCCTCGAGAAATCCTTTGGGGCCACAGATTCAATGATGTTCTGCAGCTGAAGAAAAAATACTACAAAGTTAACTGCCTCCAATTTGAAGAAACCACAGAGGTTTATGCTCCTTTTTGTAGTGCAAAGCACCTAGATAGGAAGGAACAAGAATACACAACATTTGAAAAGGCCTCAGATGGAGAACCTGGAACATCTTCCTCATTATCGGGACTCAGATCGCGATCGTTTAGTGCTGATGCTTTAATCATTCATTCTGAAACATCAGAAGAGTCGGCCAAAGTTTCTAATCAAGTCAATACTATGGAGCTGCCGTATGAGAGAGCTCTGGTGACTTTAAGTAGAATCTCAATGGAATCGCAGATCTAGCAATTTGTGGTCACAGGTGTTGTGATCTTTTTGCATGGTGGTGGCATTTTTCAAACGCACAAGTTTCCCTGAAATATTGGGGGATCTGGTCCTGAAATTGAAAATACAAGAAACAACTCACAACTCATTTAAGATTTCCTTTTAGTAAGTATTTATTTTTAATAAATAATTCTACTGCTACTCATTTCCTTTAAAATTACCTTTCCTTGGAAGTTACAGAATTTTGTAGGCCAATAACATAATTCTAAAAAGAATGTTTAGTAACGTTCACTACCAACAGAAGTAGAAATCTATTGACAGAAATGAATCTGAAAAGATTCATTCTCAATCTCATATAATCATATTATTTAGGTGAATTACTGTTGAATTGCTCAATTAAGCATGTTTAAGAGTAATGTGTAAGTAATTAATTTTTAGTAGTTTTGGTTTAATATATATACATGTGTGTTGGAGCATAGCTTTTTTTTGAAACTGTTGACAGTTTTGTTTTTGATGTTCCTTAACATGTTAGGAATCTCTTGAGGAAATGTCTCAGCAGTCAGATTTGAGTATTTTTCTCTGTTGGTTTTTTTTTTTTTGTAGTTTCAGATAAAACACCTTGAGTCCTGCATAAATTATGGGGAAAAAAATTGTTACACACTTTGAAAAACGTAGCTAAACTTGCCAAGATCACAATTCAAGGATACTTTCTTTGCTTGCATTTTACTGACATTAATTAATGATTTAATAGCTACTTGTTTTAGGTGGGAAGATAAAGTCAATACTTGGATTTAAGGGTTGAGGGATTCTATTTAGTCTCTCTTCCTAATGTAATCATTCTGTGTGGAGAATATCTTTAAAGATTGTAAATTTTGCATATCTAGAAAAAATGATTTGTAATTTAAAGAGGATGGTGTAATGGTGTGCTTTAAAATTTAATATATAAAAAGGTTTCTTCCCACTATTTGACTTGTTTCCTTTACTCTTTCTTTCCTAAGTACTCCAATTGGACAATTTTCTTTATCTCCTGTTGGTAAAATATGCTGGCTTAAGCTATGATTATGTAAGTATATGTACTTCCAGGGATGTTGTGGAAGAAGCTATCCAAAACCTCTTTGAACCATGCCCCTTGCCTCAGGTCTGCAGCAGCAGCCAGGGAGGCTCCTGAGAATAGATCCGTCCCCACAACCACTGATCAGCTGTAGGAGTACACAGGGCATTCTAGCTGCCCTTGAGCACCCAAGGAGAAAGGAGAACTCTTACATTGAGGATGGAGCCTGCTTCCTCCACCCGGCACTCAGAGCCAGTCACAAGGCATCCAAGTGTCTCTCCTCCACTGATTGGTGGCTGGGAAGAAGAATTTGTTCTGAAGTACCCTCAGTTGCCGTTGTCCACTCCTAGATAACATAAGAAGACCACATAAGGAGACTGATAAGCAGATTTAATGGATCTCTGCCAGAGCCTTCTTATACTAATTTTAGATAATATCTGCTGTGACTGGACTTTATTGCTTATATAGTCCTTGAGTCTACATTTGTTCCCTGGCTTAAGCAACTAGAATGGTATATAGTTTTTACTGATCATAAGTATTTAGTGCTTGCAAAAAGGTATTTAACATTCAGTAAAGCTGATAACAAATATCAGTACCTGGGAATGTTCACATGAATAGGTACACTGTAACTAACTAGTGAACAGCTGTGTCCTACATGTACATCATACAGTCTATGGTAGATCATTTATCATACATCTGTACAGAAAGGACTCTGTCAAATAGCCTGGTCCCAAGCTGGAAGCACTGCCTGGGGCCACCGGTAAGGAACTCTGCTAGGAAATACTCTCACCTAGATCAGAAGAAGCCAACTCGTGCTCACTGAGCAGAAGACATGGTTTCACCATGTTGCCATGTCTCCAACTTACCAGAACCAGATAGAAGCTCCAAGGACAGTCAAAGGACCTGTGGGACTCTCCACTGACAAAAACATTTAAGATACTGTTGATCTGATCCATCCCATAGGCAAAATACTTTACCTCTTTCGTAAATGCCAATGGAGGAAAAACATACAACCAGGAAGCAGCAGAAAACACATGCAGTGCACAGAGAAGGTCCAAATATGTTTTGGAGGCAACCAACACTGACATTTGATGTTGACTGGGAAGATATGGGACTGAATCTTCTGGATGAACCAAGTACTATGCATGAACACCACACCAGGATCAGCATCTACATGACATCATGAGGAATATATCCCCTTGTCATCAAAGACTTATCCAGAGACTGAAAGTAAGCATCTAGCAGGAGCAAAGGCACAAGAAGGAGTGAACATAGTCATCAAGACCCTGGGTTTTGAACATGCCAGTATAATTGTGAACATGAGGCTACCCTGAAGATATCCGTGCTATAACACAAGATGAATCCTTACTAGGAAATGGCTAGTAGTAGTTAAAATGGGTAAATATTATTTCCTACAAATAAAATGCTGTTTCCTGGGAAGAAAATGTTGTTTTCTGCAAAAAAACAAGTTGCAGATTATATGCAGAATATATCCTGAAGTGTGAAGACTCTCACCAGTCAAAGAGTCTTCTAGCCAAAGTGTTCTGGTTTTTCAACCATTTTCTGAGAATTTTTTGAATATTCTTTCCAGCCCTAGCAGAAACTTTATTTTAGCACATCCTTCACAATTTTGTGAAATGGACAGGCTCAAAGCCAATGGAAAGCAGGTGACAACCATAACTTTAACAGAATATAAGAAAATAAATGAAAAAATGGTGACATCCCATACACCACCTAATAGCCTGACTACCTTGACTTATCTTTTTAGAAATGTTAGGTTCTCACATGTCATTACTGAAGTCGTTACTGAATTATAACAAGAAAACATAGGTCCTTATCACGCTACACTCTTATAGTACTATTATTCCACTTTCAAAATCCTGTGCTATTCTGGGGTTTATAGTTTACTGAGGCCAAAAAGCTCTCCGGCTGAGATTTCTAGATGCCTCTCCCTAAATTGCAAACTCCAGGATTCCTTGCAATATTGTCATGTCAGTGAAAGTGGAATAATAGTGCTATAATAGCATAGTGCGATTAAAGACCATAGTCTTTCTCTAGATCAGCGGTGCTCAACCTGTGGGTTGCGACCCCTTTGGGGGTTGAGCGACCCTTTCACAGGGGTTGCCTAAGACCATCGGAAAATATGTATTTCTGATGGTCTTAGGCTCCATTCCCTCCTTGGTGGTGGTGCGCAAGCGCGAGCCACGCACTTGCGTCCTCCTGCCCCCTTTGGCGGGAGCACGTGTGCCCGCATGCAGTCCCACCAAAGGGGGCAGGAGGACGTGAGTGCGTGGCTCGCGCTTGCGCACCACCACTCCTGGGCCTTTTCCGCACATTACCTTATTGCGGAGGTGGGGGGTGCCCTCTCTTCGCTGCTCCTTTGTCCCACAGCTGGCTACCTGGTCGCGCGACTGCCCCGCCCCTTCCTTCCGCAGTGCAGCCTGGGAGCTGTAGGCTGCACTGGGGGAGGAAGGGGTGGGGCGGTCATGCTACCAGGCCCAGCTTGATTCCTGATTTTTTCTCCACCACATCAGACTCTACTGCTCTATTCTCTTCCCTTCACTTCCTAAGGGCACAGCCTGGCAACCCTAAACCTCTACTCAGTCTCCCTGGCCTTCCTTCTTCTATACCTCCCACGTTCTATATGCCTTCTCTCTCCATCTGTCCCTCTTTCTGCATCATCCCTGGTTGTCTCCCACTGGCCCATCTCGTCCCTTTTGTTGTCCATCCATCCCCTCCCATCCTGCAGTCTGTTTCCCCCGTCTCTGCTTTCTTCTCTTCTCCATCATCTCCATTGCCCTTCCTGGCGCTCCATCGCCCTGGTCACTTTGCCTTCTCCCTCTCCGCTTAGTGGTCCCCATGCCTCCATCTCTCCACTTTGCCACCCTCTCTTTCCTTTCCCTCATTCTCCCTTCTCCATCACCTCCGTGTCTTCTTGCCTTCCTCTCCCCAACCTCCCTCCCTCCAGTGCCCCCCAAATCTCTTTCCCCTTCCCACCAGCCCATCGCATTGCCCTCTCCTCTCTCCATCCCTGCTTCAGACTTCCTCCATCCTCCCAGGCTCTCTCCTCCATGCCTTCCCTTCCTGGCTCTCCTCCTCTCGGCCTGAACATCCTCCCACGCCCGGCGTTTCTTCCTCATTCCCTCGGTCTCTCCTTCTCTTGCCTCCCCCCCCCGCTGCCTGGCCGCCTGGGGTGCGGCGGGTGGCTCATTGCAATTCCCACCGCGCCCTGGATGGTGGCCTTCCGCACCGGCTCCGCCACTGACATCAGCCCCCGCCCCCTTCCCTCCCCCCTCCCCCCACGGTTGGCTGGCTGTCTCACCTGCTCACTCACTGCAGCACCAACACCGGGCAGTGCCATGCAGGAGTAAGCACTGGCGCCCTCGCCTCCGATGCAGCCGCTGCTGCTGCTGCACAGTGCAACCACTGCATGCCCTTGCCACTGCTGTCACTGCCGCCCTCACCAGCAATGCCGCCGCCCCTGACACCTGGCCCAGCCAGCCAGCATGGTCTTGCCCAGCCCGCACTCCGCCGGCAGTCCCCGAGTGGCCTGGCTGGTGCTCATGGGCTGGCTCTTGCTCTCTCCCTCTTGGGCGCAGGCAAGAAGAGGCTGCACATTGGGGCACTCTTCCCCATGACCGGCAGCTGGCTGGGGGGGGGGAAGCCTGCCTGCCATCTGCCCAGATGGCCCTTGAGGACATCAACAGCCGCAGAGACATCCTGCCCGACTATGAGCTCCACCTCGACCACCGCGACAGCGAAGTGAGACTCAGGAAAGCCCCTGTGGTGCCCCGGGGCCCCGATCCCCTTCCCTGTCTGAGTGGGGTGGGCCAGGGGCAGGGAGGGAGCGAGTGGCAGCGGCGGCGGTCCAATGTCTTCCACCGTCTGTCGCAGTTGAAACCGGTTCTTCTGGAGGTCGGGGAGGGGGGATGCCCCCATCATAGTAGGGGGAAAGCATCCACTAGTGAAGTTTAGCCGAGCTGCATGGGGTAGTTGTTGTTCTGCTTCATGGCCAAGTGCAGCCAAGAAGTGGAGGAAGGAGCCCGATGGAGCTTGGAGGGGTGGATGGACGGCACACACACGTAGGGCTCTTTTTTTGAGGTTTCTGGCATGCCTTCTGCCCCTCTCCACTGCCCAAAATATGGGGGTGGGCACCAGTGAAGGGATGGTGAAGGTTGCTTGGAGAGGTCTGCATGAGGGGTGTTACTCTTTCCAGCTAGGAGGCCCCGGGGAAGAAGGTGGGTGGGTGAGAGTGGACGAGGCAACCTTGAAAGTAGGCAGCTGCAAGAAGGGTGGGTCTATCAATGGTTCCCATATATGCAATTAAAGGGAAGAGCGAAAATGGACTTAAAACTAGAAGGGATAGAAATAGCGACTCAGTTAAATGAATGGGAGAAAGTGATATTTGAAAAAAGAGAACATATGACTTCATATATGTATAAATTTATTCTGGATCGTGAATTAGAAGGGGAGACAATGAAAGAGACAATGATTAAATGGGCCCAAAACATAGGACATCAAATTGAGTTGGAAAATTGGGAAAGAAGTTGGAAATTGACTAACAAGTTTACATTAGCACAAAATTTAAAAGAAAATTATATTAAATTGTTACACAGATGGTATTTGGACCCGCTCAAACTTAGTAAGATGTACGCATTAAAAGAGAAAGAGTGTTGGAAATGTAAACAAGAAGATGGGTCTTTCTATCATATGTGGTGGACATGCCCAGAGGTCATAAGATATTGGAAAAGAATACATAGAATAATGACAGACATTCTCCAAATTGAGCTTCCTTTAACTCCGGAACTTTGCTTACTGAATATGATGCATCAAATTGAGAAGAAAAACAGACAATATGAGACACTTATATTATATATGATCACTGCCGCAAGAGTGCTTCTCGCAAATTATTGGAAAAGAGCGGCTATACCGACAATCGAAGAATGGTTGGATAAATTGCAGGAATATGTTGGATTAGAGGATTTGACAGCTAGAATGAAACATGAGAGAAAAGAAAAGGGAAGGAAAAATTTGAATATAATCAAGGAATATATTGAGAAATATTATTCAAATTGATGTTCATGGATAATTGAATAAGAGGTTAATATAACAGTAATAATAAATTTAGTATTTTTGAGTAAGTAATTCGGTTAGAAGAGACCAGACAACAAAGAGATTTGGGAACTATGGAGACTACAAAGTAAATGGTCAGTGTAAATAGAACAAACCAGAGTAGAGGGGAAGTGACTGTGGGAGGGAAGTAAATATGTTTGTAACATTTCTATCTTTTTTTATTAATACTGTTGTAAAATAAGGAAAAATGATTATGTCAATTGGAAGAAGGATTTGAAATATACTGGGTTTTTTTTTTAATAAAAAGTATAGATAAAAAAAAGAAAGTAGGCAGCTGTGGCAAGAGGAGGTGAAGGTTCACTGGTCAGGACAACATTCAGGAATACAGGACGGTGAGGAGTGAAGAAGGGGACTGAGGGAGGTGAATAGCCAAGGGCTCCAAGAAGTGGGAGCTGGGGAGCTGGAAGATCAGACCACAAGAGAACTTTCTTCTCCTCCCTGCTCCTCTCTTTCACTTTGCTGTCATGTTGGGCCACAGCATAGATAACCTGTGCAACTCTGTCCGCTGTCAGGACAGCAGAGCAGCATCGTGGAGCTAGATTGATGCCAAAGGGAGTCCAGCTGAATGGGCTGTGAGAAGCTTTGCAGGGGTGACACGGGAGAGATGTGTCCGAGAGACTTTGGGGCTGAGTGTCCTGTGAAAGAGAGGGGTTGCAGAGGGATTTGAGGGGATGCTCTGTCTAACACATCAGCAAGGTGAAAGGGAGGGAGAAGGAGGTGCAGGAAAGGCGGCAGCTGGAGGCAGGAAGAGTTTGGGAGGCAGGATCAGAAATGGGGCTGGTGAGAAGGGGCTTGCAAGGTCTCTGCCTGTGAAGTGGGAGAGGAAGAGTCCTGACAAGACACACTTGAAACTGATCTGTACCCAGATAGAGAGACACGCGTGGGGATGGGCTGGGAAGAAAACAAATGTTAGGAGGAGAGAGGGTGCAGATAGGAGGGGGAAGTATTTAGAAGAATGTGCAGTGCAGCCTGGGAGCTGTAGGCTGCACTGGGGGAGGAAGGGGTGGGGTGGTCGCGCGACCAGGAAGTCAGTTGCGGGATGAAGGAACAGTGAAGAGAGCGCCTCGCGCAAGAACCTGCTTGTACGAACGGCACCCCCCCACCTCCGCGATAAGGTAATGTGTGGAAGAGGCCCAGGAGTGGTGGTGCGCAAGCGTGAGCCACGTGCTCATGTCCTCCTGCCCCATGTTTAGAAGGGACTGAAATCACTCCCCTTCTCCGCTACCGGGAGAACCTCCCGTCTGACGGGGCAGCTTGGGGGGGGCGGCAGCAGCACGGCCCCAGGCCCCCTCCTCACCACGGCCCCTGCCCCAGTCGCCACGGAGGGGGGCGCTGCGGAAGGGCCAGAGGGCCGTAAGGCGGCACTTTTCCGGGGGGGCAAACTGTGCCAGGTGCAAAAGACAAAGGCGCTGGGATTCCTCCCCCCCCGGCCAGAGTCAACACTCTGGAAACTTTTCCCACACTGCCCCCCCAGCGGAAATGAGAGCGAAGCAGAAGCAGAGCCTGGGGTGGTTCTTGGAATTTTTTCCTGGGGGAGACGCACGGCTCCTCTTTCTCTCCCTGCCTGCCCCCCTGTTTCTGGCCGGTGAGGCGGCCTTTGCCGGGGGGGAGGCATTGTAAATAATAAATAAATAATTTTATGGTTGGGGGTCACCACAACATGAGGAACTGTATTAAAGGGTTGCGGCATTAGGAAGGTTGAGAACCACTGGTCTAGATCCACCCACTGTCATTCATTACATCCATTTTGTTAATCATAATTTTTTCCCCCTATGAAGCACCATATTTGCTGGCGTATAAGATGCACTTTTTTCCCTAAAAAATACTGTCTGAAAATGGTGTGTGTCTTATACACCAGCAGATACAGTAATGTTAAATATACAGGGAAGGAAAGAGGAGTGAAAAGAGTTCTCCTTGCCCAGGCAAAACAGGAAGGGAGGGGGTAGTGGAAGCCTTGATCTATAGGAACATAGACAGATGTTTCTACAGTTTTTCCTTACCTTCCCCTCCTCTCCTGTGCATTTTGACTCTGCTGAGAGTTTCTGCCAAAGCAAAACAGGAAGAGAGGGGTGCTGGTGCAGCACTCTTTTCATTCCCTTCCTCTCCTGGTGCAACACTCCTTTTCTTCCCCTCCTTTCCTGTGCATTTTGCTCACCAGAGAACTAAACAAATTTTTTCCTGAAAAATACCCCTTGAAAAGTGGGGTGCGTCTTATATGCTAGTGTGTCTAATACGCTGGCAAATACGGTAGATAATTATACATGAGACATAATGTATAACACTTCTGATTACTCCTCTTTGTGCCTTAAAAACTCTGTCAGGAGCTCTGACTGCAGCAGTCTATTGATCACACATTATTTTACTTGACACCTTTCTGAGCAAACAACAGATTTGATTCTGTTAGCTGGAGATGTATGGGAAGAAATGTCTTTAAAGCTATAATGAACAATTCTCCCCTGTAAGAAGCCTCCACTACATGCGGGAAGAAGGCTGAAAATGAGAACTCAAGCAGAGGTACCCTCAACAGAAGCATGGTGTTGTTTTCTGATAACTGAAGGGTTCTTGATACTAGAGTGTAAAAAAACCAAACCAAAGCAAAACAAAACAAAAAACTCTTTTATATTTTGCAGTCTGTAGTACAATAGCCTGTAATTCCACTGAGCTCCATGGATGACCTTAATATATAGACACTGAAAGATGGCACCAATCATTTCTTGTTTATTGCTTTAAAGTATACTAATGTCCATATAATTTATGGACGTACATCCTGCAGCACACAATTCCCTCTCATTTTCCCCTTAACCATGTGATCAGCTGGGCTGTAAGGAAAAGACCACCACTACAGAGATTCAAATTCCATTCTCAGTGAGAACTCTGGGAATCAGTGACTGGAAATGAGGGCTAATTAAAACACTTAAACTGTGAATACCTAGTTTCTCAAATTTTATATGTATTTCAAGAACAAAGCTTTAATTGCCAAGATTTGATAGTGCCATGTATGTTTGAAACCTGTTTTACTGTGACTTAGTTCTGAGTAGCCATGCATAGAACTGAGTTCTGTTTTGCATGCCTGAGACCTTTTGCACTGGAGCTCACTTTTAAGCAAACATGCATAAAGCACGCTGTGCAACCTACCTGGCCACGTGGCACCATTTGCAAGGTGGGTCGACGGAGCAGCATTCGTTCTCCATCCAGTGGCTGGGGGAGGAGACGAGGCGGGATCATCCAGTTCTATGCCCGTGAACACTGCAGCCAATGGGAGGAGGCCTGGCGGAGTCCCATTGGTTGCCAGGCTGGGCATGGGTGGGACCGCACATGCCCAGTTAACATCAGGTGGGGGAATATATTCCTCCACCGTGCTGGATACGGCCTCTTTTCATTCCGGCTGCTCCTTGCCTAACCCCCACCCCCCAGGTTTTAATGTTAAAGTTCATAATTTTGTCACAACTTTTGGGGCGGTTGCATGGATCTTGGATTCAGGTTGGCGGGTACCAATGGCCTGCTGGTGTTGGTACAAGGTATATCAGGTATTTCGGGAGGGTGCTAGATGGTTTAGGGAGTGGCCAGCCCGGGAAGTCACTCACTGTATGTCACCCCCCCACTGGCAGGGCTTCCCGGCTGACGGGCTAGGCCTACCATTCCTTGGGATTCTGGTACTGGGACCAAAAGCCTGGCTTATTGATCCACAGGTGGGTTGATCAATGATCAAATCCAGACCCATATAGGCGCCAACCCCTTTGTGCTCTGAAATCAATAAAGTTGTGGCCTTTTTCCTCCAGTTGGTTGTCTGTGCTTTATCAGCGATATGTTCGCCCCTGCTCATGCAAATGGAATGGGATTTTGTATGCCTGGTGAAAAAACAAACAAACTGTTAACAATTACATTTGCGTGTGCATGCACATGTGTGTGTGTGGGTGAGAGAGAGAGACAGAAAGAGTGGGCGTGAGAATGAACATTTGCACATGTGGTCCCATCATACTCCAAATGTGGCCCTCAGGACTGAAAAGCTTGTCCATCCCTGATATAACTGGTGAAGATAAGATTCCTGTAGATGGCTCTTGCTTACCACAGAATGGAAGTAGTAGATATACTAGAAAGCAATCATAGTTCTAGGTAAAGTAGTACACACTATGCTTATTATTTATGCTTTTTGCTATACAAGTAGATTCCTGGCCTCTTATGAATCAACTGCAGGGTTAGGTTCAGGTCTTTTAACATGTGCAAACCTTTAAACTCCACAAGTAATAATTGTTGTTGTTGTTCTTGTTGTGTGCCTCCAAGTCGTTTCTGACTTATGGTGGCCCTAAAACAAACCAATCATGGGTTTTTCTTGGCAAGATTTGTTTGCAAGGGGGTTTCCTCTGAGGCTGAGAGAGTGTGACTTGCCTAAGGTCACCAAGTAGGTTTCCATGGCTGAGCAAGGATTCTAACCCTGGTATCCAGAGTTATAGTCGAATACTCAAACTAAATCATGCTTGTTAGCAGTGAGAAATTTCCAATATTTTGCAAGAAACTGACATTTGAGGTGGATGAGGCCACATCTGCACATACTCCACCCAAATTGTTGTTCAGCAGTTGCTGCTGCCAATGAGAAGGTGTGAGCAAGGCAGTATAGAACACTATGCCACCAGGTCAGCCTTTCCTCCATCTTATGGAGCAAAATCATATTTGTAGATGCCTTGTTTGGAGACAGCTGCATCTTTTAATGTGAGATACATAGGTACATCTCTGCATTTCACCTTCAGAGTATCTAAACAGGTTGTGGGCTGGGGTGCCTGCGTCAGACAGCAGCCCTTCCTGAATTCTTCCATGCAGAATTGAGATGGGTGGATCACCTGCCTCAATTCTGATCATACTGCTCTTTGCTTTCCCACCTGCATGGGGGAAAATGTGGTGAGATCCTTATTTTGAGATCCATGGCCAGGCAGTACAGTAGGTACCGATGGCAGCTCTTAAACCCTCTGGGACAGTCAGGAAGGTTGCCAGTGTCTTCTCCACATTACAAACAACTGTGGGAGAAGGAAAGGAGGTCCAATGGGTCCCTCAAATGAACTATCACTAAGATTCTATGAGGAATCTATGTTTAGTTTGAGGTACAGGGTTGTTTTTTTTAATTTGTTATCATTAGGGCTTTAGATTGACCTTGTTTTATATCATATTGTGAGCTGCCTCAGGTCCCATGTAGGGGGGAAGGCATGATATAAATAAATCAATAAATCGGTTCAGCAGACTTGTCTCAGGCCATTTCCGCACAAGGCTGTTATAGGGCTACGATTCTACTTTCAACCTCCTATGGAATCCTGGGGTTTGCAGTTTCAGGAGGGTCTGGCTGGCCCTTCCCGAAACTGCAAACCCCAGGATTCCGTAGGAGGTTGAAAGTGGAATCGTAGTGCTATAACAGCCTTGTGCGGAAATGGCCTCAGTGTCCACTTCCAGGAATACCTATGGGCAGGACACAGCTTGCATTTCAGAATCTGGACACTTCTGGATGAGGGCCAGTGGACACATCCACGCACAGTGTAAAGAAAAATGCTTATGTTTCAAATGTGCAGAAAAAATTACTGAAGCGTGTTTTAGTCAATGTTGGTGTGGGGGACGGGCGGGTGAATATAAGCAGTGCATATAGCTGAAAACACATGGACAAAAATATACAAAGTAAGGTTAGATTTCTTCCCATAAAAGAAGAGGGGCAAATACTGACAATGCAGTCATTGCCTGGCCACGGTGGTGGGAAGGGAAGACCTCTGTGGCCTTTACACACATCTCAAGAGATTGCAGCTACATCAGCCAAGTCCCAAGATAAATGTTTTCATTTGGGCAGCAGGCAGATAGCAGTCAGCTGAGAGAATCAAGTACTCCTTTTGGCATCTTACATTCTCCCACAAAGGACTCGTGAGTGTTTGAATGGGATGTTGATTTAATACATACCATATTCTGCAGATCCATACTACGGTAGTAAGAGTACTGGTTATTGAAGTGTTCCCGCTTGCTCCTTGATTCACATACAGCCCACACTGAAATCTAAGTTTCCTTAAAACTCTCAGATCTTTTTTAAAAACTTTGCAGTGAAGTCCAGTGAAGATCAAAGAAATCTACAAAGCTTCAAGAGGAAACTGAAATTCAGAACAAATCAACCTGGCTTTCTTTCCTATGCTTAAAGTAAATTCTAAGGGGAAAGCTTCAGTTTCTCAAAATTCTGATGTATGATAGGAACCTCTGGTTTTATTTTTTTGTACAGCTTTGGGTAGGAAAGCTTTTCTTTTTAAACTAACCCCTAGAATCCTCTAGTCACTGGTATGCAATCTGTAGGATTCTGAGAGTTTTAATTTAAAAAAAAAAAGTAACTTTACCATCCCTAGTTTTATACTGCTTCAGTAGGTTCTGAGTGTTGCTCTGGGATTTTTTTTAAAGCATAATTACTGTTAATTACCACTTCAATGGGAAACTTGAATCTCAGGTTTCACACTAGTGCTCCACCAAGTGAAAAAGACACAAATGCAACCAAAGAGAAGTAAAGTGCCCATCTGGAAACCTGAGCGCTGTCCCCGCTGTGCTACCTATGATAAGGATATTTGGGGTCATCATTCTGCCACCTTGTGGCTGCAAAAGAGATACAGGATTCAACAGACAAGGAACTGTTCTCTGTGTTTGATTCATGCCTGTGGTTGAGATGTTCAGTCTAGCACTGCTGGGAAACACTTACTAGTGGGGGAAAAAATCAGTTGCTTTTTTCCTTCAGGAGAATTCATATTCCTTAAGATGCCAGTTAAAGATGAGATAGAATTCCATTTCAGTTCATCTTAGATAGTAGTTTACTACACCTTGCAAATTTCTTTATATACAGGATGGAAAAATCAGTGCGAGAGAATCCAGAATGGACAGATTTCTCCATTCAGGCTGAGTTTTTAACTCTCACATCTCTCTCTGGCTTTGAACCCTATGTTTTCAATCATGTTAGTACTGGACTAGGGTTGCTACTCCCCCCATCCCCCTCCGAGAGCTTACTGTTTTTAATTGCTTGGTGCAATCTGGTTGTCTCTATCCTAAGAACAGCTACACTTGCTGAATTTGGGCAAAATAGATGGGAAAGGGTTTAATTTCATGTGTTTAATAAAGAATATAGAAAACTTCTTCATGTTCAGGATGGAACCAACCGAGAACTATCCGCACTACATAGTTAATAGCACTCTTATTCCACTCTAACTGCCACACTTCCATCCTATGAAATCCTGGGATTGATTGTTGAAGAAAAGGCCCTTAAGAATTCTCTGCCAGAGAGCTTTTTCGGTGCCTCTGACCAAACAACATTTCCCAGGATTCTATAGGAAGAAGCCATAGCATATAAGTTAGTATCAAATTACTGTAATTCTGCAGTGTGGATATACCTTTGCAAGTGAAGAAAAATGTGAAAGAAGCCAAACAGACAGATTTTTTTCAGCCCAGTGCCAGTGGTCTCATCATCAGGATGGTGCTGTGATCATGATACTTGAACTCAAATACAGAATGGCCCGTTGTCCAAAAGCAAAATTCAAAGCTTCATCCAGATTTAACTGCTGCTACATCCACTCAGAAAGAGTGTGAAGAGCAGGCATTTCTTCAAGTACTGGTTGCATTCTGTTAACACAGATTTAATCCAATACTCTCGGTAAGCATAGTTCAGTGAAACCAGCTTAACTCCCATATGCTGCTCCCAAAGGGAGAATATAAAAATAGATTATCTGATCCTCTTCTCGTTGCCACTTTCTCAAATACATGGTGGATTGTGCTGTTTTTCAAAGTTACTTTCTGATTGACAACTCCCAGAACTCCCCAGATAGCAATATGGTTAGCAGCATCACTTTCTGCTAGGGATCATGGGGGCTGTAGTGCAACACAAATGGCCAAAGTGCTGCCAACATTGGCAACATTAGCAACATAGAGAAAGGGTGTGTATGTATGTATGGGTTCTCAATCAGGCTTGTCAAGTATTCACAAGAAACCTCTGAAAAGCCAGATTGATTTTTCAGGATGAACCAAAGGCCCTTTGCCCATTGCTATATTTTTTTGGAGGGGGTTGCTGCTGGAGGTAAAACATCTATAGTTTGTTTGTTTTTTTAATTGCGGGGCTGGGGAATGGGAGGTCACGTCTATCCTAATTTCCCAGAGTCCTGTGGGCTGTACCCCATTTCCAACAAAACCAGAAGTGACCAGAAGGTCATATTTTGCCTTTGTAGAAAGTGTTTGGAGGAGGGGGAGGGTAAAACAAGGTGTGCCTAGGAGATCCATGGCTAGTTTTTCCTAAGAATTGCACCCCCAAAGGCTTCTGAAGGTATGGTACCCTGATTTTCTAAGATTTACCTGGCAGTTAGGAAGGTGTCAGGGCACAAAGGAGACCCCCCACAGGCTGCAGAATTCTCAGCTCTGTTTTAAAGGAGTCTTAAAAATTTTGATTAAATTTGCATATTTTCTTGGGGATCAGAAAGATCACAGCTTTCCAAACAGACACTAGATCTCACCAAAAATTAATGCAAATTTGAAAGATCTTGTGCCTTTTAAGACAGTTATTTCTAAGAAAGTCTGTGGAAGCTACAGTAATCTCAACAAGATTAGCAACCTTTCACTGGGCAGGCAGGACCTGGAAGGACTGACCTACCTAGTAAGCTAAGGAAGGAATGGAGGTAATGTTGCCTCCAAAGCACACATCCTTCAGACCAGGGTTCTGGTGTTTTTTGACTATGCAATGGTTTGTCAGGTTATAAGTGGCACTAAATAAAGCCATTGGCTTACATCTAGTTTTAGGTGCATGCACCTAGACTGAGAGAGGCAGATATCCTTGCCTTTCCTCCTCATGGTAGCTCCCCCACACTCCTTAAAATGCAACTTAGAAGGTCACAGGGATGCTGTTGAATTAATTCTGGTGCAAAATTGGAGAAAGACCCCTTTTTGTAAGTGGAGAAATTCTGTTCACAATAGACAGAGCCTGCATCTAGTACAGGGTGCCCTTTGTCTCGTAGAAGAGGCAAACACTGAACTTTAAATTTATATAATATAAATAGCTATGGTACATACTAAACTGATATTAAACCAGTCACAACTGTGTGACATTATTACATTTGAAGGCAGAGTTTGGCTTTTCTTTTAAAAATCAGACAATCAGTTTCAGTCAATTCCTTGTGCACTGTCAACTGTCAGCACATAGCACATTAAATTTAGCTAAGTAGGTGATGCTACAAAGATCAAGTCTTGCATTCCCTTGGTTGACACTAAATACCATTCTGTAGCAAAAGACTGAGGGGAGGTGTTGTTTGGCCAGGCTAAGGACATAAGCAAGTTAATACTAGTTGCACTCTGCAAGGAACATCCCAAAGACATCAAGAGTCTATTTGTAGCATAACATAGCTACGCCAAGGAGGGTATCCATTACAAGAAACTAAGAGCTGCCAGTCCACTTATAGTTGTGCACTGTGATAAAAAGAAGAAGGAGAAGGAGAAGGAGAAGAAGACGTTTCAATGCTTTTAGGCAGTCCTTTTAGTAAAGCCAAACAATGTTTTTTTTAAACAGAAATTTTCAGCTCACTGAGGCCATTTTCTCATTACACTGTTATAGTGTTATTATTTCATTTTCAACCTCCTGTGGAATTCTGGGGTTTATAGTTTCCTGAAGCCAAAGAGCTCTCTGGCTGAGAATTCTAAATGCCCCTCCCTAAACTACAAACCCCAGGATTCCATAGCATGTTGAAACTGGAATACTAGCACTATAACAGTGTAGTGTGGAAATGGCCTGACAGCCACGCTGAGTGGATAGGCACATTTCTCCTACAGCTGTACATACAATGAGCCACAGAAAAATAGGTGTATTGGGCATGCTTACATGGCCACTTTGCACTATACTCCAGTTTTTCACATTTTATATTTATTGGCCACAATCAAACATAGAGCTAAGGGTGCTTAAAGACTCCTGAAAATTCAAACAACTATATGGAGCTGGGAAATGTGGAATATCCATTTCCTTGTCTACTTTTTTAACAGATGTGAAAGATAACCAAGAAGAATATAGCAACACTCCAACTGTGGAGCTCCCTGCCAAAGGAAGATAGGCTAGTTCCATATCTTCTCAGCTTCTGACGTTCCACTAAGGCCATTTCCACACTAGATTGTTATAGTGCTATTATTCCACTTGCAACATCCTATAGAATCCTGGGGTTTGCAGTTTCAGGAGATGCTAGGTTGCAAGTGGAATAATAGCGCTATAACAGTCTAGTGTGGAAATGGCCTAAGACGGTGCTGTTCCACATGGCCTTTGGTCCTTGACATTTCTTTGGCTGTTTTAGCTGTGTGGTTTCAAATTATTTTTCAGGACTGTTTATATTTATTTGTTTTTCAAGGTTTTATCTATGTATTTAGTGTTTTAATTGTTTTTGTCTGTTGGACATCACCTTGGAGGTCCTGCTGAACTGAGAAGCAATATGCAAATACCAGACAGACAGACAGAGAAACTGAAAAGAAGGAATTTTGTAAGTCAGCAAAGATTCCTCTTCTATGCTGCCATGGGCTCTTTGCTCAGATGAAATTCCATGCAAATCACACTTGCCTGGAAACATGCTGTCTTGTACCTGAAGTTACCTGGAGAACTCATCTGCAGGACTGACCTGTACTGTAATGAACATGTTGATTCCACATAGCTCTCTCTGCCCTTTTTGCTCCCAAGTCTAGGATGAGAGTAAAAAAATATTGTTGACAGTGTACTGAATGTCAACTAAAATGCTCAAAACTCAAATCTGGTCCTTGAGGGCATATGCAACCCTGTCTAAAAGAGTCTGCACACATTCAATCCCAGATTAGGGATGTGATCCTATGACCATTAAATGGAGTATAGTATAGGCCTGTATAATCTACTGCATTTTGTCAGCCTTTTGGTCTTTAGCAACTGTTGCTGTACTGACTTTTCACTATGTGTTTTTTTTTTCTTCCCCATAATGCTTTTGCTGCTAAGCCTTTGTTATCTTTATATATTCTGGGCTTTCTTTCTGTTTCTCTTATTAGCCACTTTGGAGGTCTTTGAGCAGAAAGGCCTAGAAACACTACTGTAAAATAGATGCTGTTAGCGGTGGATGGGTGGGCGGGATGTCTCTTCAGGCAGTTCTACAACAGTGTGATAGATATTGCTCATATCCATTCATTGATCAGGCATCATCTTGCTTGTGATTCCTGTATACATACAAAGTGAAATCAGACTCAGAAAAAGTGTCATGCAGGGACAGTTCGAATGCAGGGAAATAGGGCCCTGACAGCTAAACTTTCCATATAATTCTCAGAGTAGTGTCCATTAGATTCAGTGCTTAGAAGACTTAATAATGCTTCCAACATTTGAAAGACTGGTATAGAGACACAACTTCCAAAGAGATTTATAATTAGATATTTAACCTGCTTTCATTGAAATCTATGAAAAACAATTTTTTTTCTCTCCCTCCTTTTAATGTTGGAATAACATTACAATATGTAACTGAGATCTTTATTGCATGTCCTTATAGTGTACCTTAAAAATGTATCCATTAGCTGGCAGACAATTTGAGGACAGAGCCATCCCTACCATAAGCCAGAATGGAATGGCCATCCTAAGCAATGGGTACTTGATTGGCATTGGCTAAGGCCATTTTACCTTGGCCATTTCTCCTGAATGTTATGGTTATTCCTATCCCTCTGAGCTGGTGTCCTGAGGACATTGATGTTTCCTTGTTGCTAGACAAGGCTGGCTGCTTCAAATTGTTGCTTTCTCCTGCTGCATCACAGACAGAGTCATTAGGAAGGGAAAAGGCGTCTGACCAAATGTGCAAATCCAGAAACAGTCGGCCCAGAAATGCAGTCTAACCTGCATTGCATGCATACATGCAATGTGCAGCTCATGTGGTAGACAGCCCAGATGCCTTGCACTGTTTGGGAGAAGGCAGCAAGCAAGTGGACAGAGTGACTCAAGAGTGGTGCCATCTTGTTAGAAGAGAAACTGTGTCTGGTATATGCCCTACCATTTTGTCTCCTAAGCTGCCTCAGTAAACTAAATAATTTGGAATCAGTTGTGGAGAGAGTACTTGGTGGGTGACAGAAGACAAAGTGAATGTGAATAAAAATGCAGCAAAAAATATCTTTGGAGCCTGTGAGGGGAACAAGGGAGGTTTTAGAGAACACTGGGTTGAGTAGCAGAACTGGAGATAATTTAGACTGAGTATTTTAGAAATAGTCTCAACTCATAAATGTGAAATTTCAAACCAAAAATAAACAGAAGGAAAAAACCCACTAAAGACCATCCTCACGCCCTTGTCTTTATACTTCTACTACTGCTATTCCCTTTAATATTTATTTTTTGTTGTTATGTTTTTAGGGATTTTTGTTCTATTGTTTGTGAGCCACCTTGGGTCAAACACTTGGAGAAACATGGCATATAAATGTTATAAATAAATAAATAAATATTGTATTTTTAAATAGCACTTATAGATTTTCATTCACTGGGAAATCAAACTACCAGATACTGAGTACACAGACCTAAAATTGCCAGTTCAAAATGCTGAACACAAAGGTTAGTTCTGATGTGCTCATCTTGCCCTTGATATCTAGTTGAAAACTTCTGTGTTCACCACTATGACCACTGCAAATGTTAAAAGCAATTCACAGAAAGGATTGAAAGAGCTATTTTCAGAGGAATAAAAAATAGCTCTTTTGAAGCTAAAATGAAGCAGTTGCTTTTCCTACCACTGATCTCCTGCTTCTGATCCACTATCATTAGTATAATAGGAAAAGAAAACATAGCAATGGAACAATGTTGTCATTGTGATTGCAAGTGCAGAGGAAGAGTGGGGAAACCATGCTCCTCTATGTGCTGCAGTACTGCAAATTCCAGAACCACTGCCCCTTGGCCGTGCAGGAAGTGACTTCTGGGATTTTGTGACCAACAACGTCTGGGCAGCCAGAGGTTCCCAATTTCTTTGCTAACGCTTGAAGGTTGACATATGCTTAGTGCCTCTTTTGCCTCAAGATGTTTTATGCTTTTGTGACTGCTCTGCATAGGAACTTAATTGAATATTTCACATAGCCTTTGCAACAATAGTTGCTAAAAAGATTTGGGCACTGGCACAAAAAATATCAGACAATCAAAACTGACTTTTCAATTATTAAGGTGATTATAAAAACTAATGGCTGGCTTATGCCTGCTGGCTGCTGAAGAGGGAAAGCTGATCAGTAACAAGAAGAAAATTAATCCTTAAATTAAAATATGGGATCCCATATCGCAGTTAGTACACAACTGAATCAGTCTGAGAAGCACAACATGTTCCCTATAGCTTGTGCCATCAAGAAGAATTGATCTAGCCTATTAATTATTGGCTCAGTGAATTATTAGGGAAGAATAGGATTTCCTATGATGTTTTTTAGGCCCCTCTCCTTTTTTTTATTTAAAAAATGCAATTGGTAATGTTCTTCTCCTTTTGTAGGATAAAGCTTATATAGATTAGTAGTCATTGTGGCTATAGATTATCTCCAGTAAGGAAGTCAAGATGCCCCTGAGTTAGGAGTGCCAGGTCAGGACTATCCTAGGTCTTAAGATTTCAGTGCCAAAACCTAAGACCTAGGGACAACCCTCTGTGATGTTACAGGGACATATCCAAGTGTTGCTGCAAGGTTTAGTTATAAGGGGGAATTCCTGGTGATGTCATTAAACATGATGCATTAAGCATTGACCACATTTGCACAAGAATACGCCTTTCAAATAAACAACACCAAGGAAAATTTCAGAGGAGTGCTCTCACCTTGAGATTCATCTTTTCATGGCAATGCTCGTGCTCTGAGATTCTTCTCTGTCACTCTGAGGATCAAAAAAGATTCTGAGACTCCGGGTCAGGCCCCGAGATTTGGGAACTTTAGTCTGAGTACTAACTGCTATGGAACATGAACAGGAGGGGCAAGGGAGATTGTGTTCAGCTCTCTATTTGATATAAACATACCTAACTTACGTTCCTCTGATTTATATGTTAACTGGAATGCAGTTGCTCTCTGAGATCCAGAAAAAACAATGAGATTTAGAGTAGGAAAAGATATATTCAAAACCACTATACATGGGATCTAGGGAGGAAGCATACATTTGAGAAAAAAAAAAACTGCCAACAAAATGGTGTATAGTAAGAGAAGTACATACCAAAAATGTACTGACCATACCATCATAGAACCATAGAATTGGATGGACCTTTGAGTCCAACCCTCTGCTCATTGAAGGAATTCAGCTAGAGCATCTCCAGAAAATAGCAGGCCAACTTGAAAACATCCTGGAAAAGAAACCTCACCACTTCTCTAGGAAAATAATTCCATTGCTGAATTGGCCTTACTATCAAAAAGTTCCTTCTAATGTTCAATCAGATTCTAGTGTTCTGTAATTTAAAACCTTTAGACCAGATCCTACCCTTTGGGACAGCAGAAAACAAATGTGCGTTCTCCTCTCCATGAAAGCTCTTTAAATATTTCCTCTTTGTGATAGTCCATTAGATATTTAAAGAGAGAAGAGTCTTCTCTTCACAGACTAAACATGCCCACTTTGATAAACCTTCCCCTATAATGTTTTGTTCTCTATATCTCTTATCTTCCTTGTTGCCCTTCTTTGAACCTGCTCCAACTTATCTTTATTCTTCTTAAAATGAGGCACTCAGAACTGAACATAGTGTTCCAGATAAGGCCTGACGAATGCAGAATTTGTGGGACTATTATTTCCCTTGACTTGGAAACTATGATACTATTATTTCAGGATAAACTATTATTTGCCTTCTTTGCTAAAGCATCACACTGCTGGCTCATGTTCAACTTATGATCAACAAGAATCCCAAAGTCTTTTTCACATTTACTACTGCTAAGCCAAGTATCCCCATCCTATACCTGTTTGTTTGTTTTTTGTGGCCTAACTGTAGCATTTTGCATTTCCCTTTGCTGAATTTCATTCTATCAATATCAGCTTAGTTTTCTAGTTTATCAAGGCCGTTTTGGATTCTACTCCTGTCTTCCAATGTATTGGCTACCCCTCCCAATTTTGTATCATATGCAAACTTCATAAGGATTCCCTTTATCCCATCATATACATCATTAACAGATGTTGAAGAGTGTCAGCCTCGGGACAGACCCCTGTAGCACTCTGTTCTATTCTCCCCTGAGTCTGAAGCACAATTATTGATGACTATTCTTTGAACAGTTTTCCAGCCAATTATGGATCCATCTGACAGTGTTTCCATCTATTCCACATTTAATTATTTTGCTAATCAAAATACTTTATCAAATGCTGTGCTAAAATCCATATAGACAGAATTTATTTTTGCATGGACTTTTAAAAAGAAAATTCACATGTTTCTGCTGAAGCGAGGCAGAAATGAACTTGATGCCAGACATCTGAGAAATGTAGCAAAAGTAAATTGGACAGATTGACCTATCCTACTGGGTGGTCCTCTTGCCCTCATGTACTACTTCTGGGATTCCAAGAAGGATCAGATTGGTCATAGTGAGAACAGAATGCTGGACTAGATGAATAGACTTTTGGTTTTGTAAAGTATGGTTCTTATAGACTTATCAGTGTCTAGTCTTAATATTCCTACCAAAATAATACTGCTGTGGGGACATGGCAGTCACCCAAAGGTACAAGAATGTTGTTTGTAAATTAGAAGAGTTGCAGTTGGTTTTAAGGAGTTGTTTGAGGCCCTCTAAAATGGCATGAAGAAATTAATACGTATGCTCAGCCTAATTACTGAAAGGAAGGAAGAATGAGGAGAAGACTTTGCCCACTTAAACTCCACAGAAAGGTTTCAATTTTGGTACCCAGGCAATTCTTTGTTCTAAAACTTGCTTCACATGCTAGCTTGGCGTTTTTAAATGTGCTTCATGAACTGCACCAATGAAGGCAGATATATTTGTAGTTGGTTATATCTGTTATAGCATTTGCCATTTCTGTATTGGTGTGTTCATGGGCCATGGCTCTCTTTCTGCCTCCAAATTTCTCCTTTCCTGAGCCATGCTGTCCTTCACCTCTCCTACATTGTTTGATAGTACCTTGTGTCATTGATGATAAAAGCCAGGACTATCATTTAACAATATGCATTTCAGCAGAACCTGACACTACAGTTATTGCCATGCCTGGAGAAATGTCCATCAGTTCAGGTTCCTTGCGATTGATTTCAGTTGCTGCATCCTAATGAAGAGAACAAAATATTTGAACTTTACCATGTCTCACCTATCTATCTTGTTTGATGAGATCCAGGAGAGGTGGATTGATCAGGTAGGTTTAGGGGTGGGAGAAGAACCCTCACTTTGAAGGAGGCAGTAGTACCTCTTCTGAAGAGGATCTCCCTGGACTCAGAAGTATGTGAACACTACTACTACTCAATTTCCAGAGTTCCCATTTGGGCAAGGTGCTAGAGTGTGTGGTAAGTGAACAACTTCAGACTCCTTTGAAAAAAAACAGATTATCTGTACCTATTTCATTTTTCGTTTAGGATATGGTGTGGTACTGAAACAGGCCTGTTCACTCTGACTGACCACCTGCTTGATACCATTGACCATGGAGGTGCCAGGCCAGTGTTTGCATGTTGTAATGGGCTGGATAAAGGTCAATAAACTGAATCTAAATCGTCACTAGAGGCCCAGATAGATTCTATGGCTTCAAGGGCCTTCGTTCAGTATTAACTAGTTTGCCAGCTATGGGCTGGGATGACCTGTTCACAATACTTCATGCCCTAGTAACTTCCCAATTAGATTACTGTGACGCCCTCAACTGTCCTTGAAGATAATCAGAAACTGCTAATAGTGCAAAATGGAACTAGTAGACTGCTAACCAGAACATCATACAGAAACTATTAACACTCATTTTAATGGAAGCGTATTGGCTACCAATACATTTCTCGTCTAAATTCAAAGGATTGGTGGTGATGTTTAAAGTTGTAAGGAGCTTAGGATGCTTGAAGGAGAGACCCTCCCTATATATATCTGTCTGAAAAGGGCATTTGCTGGGAGGTCTCTCCTTTTTGCCCCACCAGTGAGAACAATGAATATGGGAGACATGTGGAACACTGTCCCCTTGGATGCCTGTCAGCAAACATTGGCTTATGTCTGGAATCTGGGCAAAATGTGTCAAACCCCAGGCCTTTTGCCCCATTTGATATAGGTTTTTAACTCTTTAATCTATGAGTCTTTCCACCCTACACTGTTATAGTGCTATTATTTCACCTACAACATCCTGTGGGAGGAATTCTGGGGTTTGTAGTTTCCTGAGCCCAAAGAGGTCTCTGACTGAGAATTCTAAATTCCCCTCCATAAACTACAATCCCCAGGACTCCATGAGATGTTGAAAGTGGAATAACAGCACTATAACAGTGTAGGGCAGAAAGGTCCTACATTAGTTGTTAAAATGCTTAGCCCTTAAAGTGTTAAGTTGTTTAATATGTTTTGGACTGTTTGAATTATTCCTAATGGCTTTAAAGTGAATTTGTTCCAAGCTGTTTTAAATTGATTTTATACATGCACCATCCAAGATACAAATATTTTAATAAATAAAAATGAATCAATGGAAAATTTTGAGTGACTATCTGGAACAGATCAAAGCATCTGTGAATGATAAAGCTAGTGGGGCCACACACCACATTGGACATTACAAAATTAACTATAAAAACGGAGCAGTCTGCTACATGAAACAGAGGGTGGGTTTTTTGAGTGCAGGATACACAAAAGGGAACCAAGGGCAATTACAGTTCCCTGCAGTGAGTCTATCAGTCTATCTAAAAGAAGAAGGTCTCATGTGTGTTGGGGAAAGAAAAGATGTGCTTTTCTGAATACTTCTGGGATTATATGAAAGATGGTGCAAGATGTTTGAGGTGGGACCTTGAGGAGAAAAGCCTTCTTTGTAAATGACAGGCAATAACTATTGTTTAAGCACTTGTGTTATTTAAGCCAAAGTCGGTGCCTTTTTATCAAGCAGGTAAAGTTCCCTCCTGGCAGAAGCACTGAAACAAAAATACCAGCTCCTGTTGCAACAGGTTCCTCATACCTACAGTTAATTGAGTTACTTTCCCTATTTGAGAGAGTGGCTTTATTTCCACAAGCTTCTGAGTACTTCGTGTGCCAGTGTACAGCTTTAACATAGGCAGCTATTTCCTCTTTGTATTCATGTTCAGGTCAGATGTATCCAAGTAATGTCCTGACATTGGGCAGAGTGATGTAATCACTTCATACACCAGACCTTGGGTGGCATGAAAGGGCAGCAACTTGTTAATTGACTTGCATTGTATTTTTACTGCCAAGGATGGGGAGAGGTCATACTCTGATACTCTGTGTCAAGTGCCAAAATAATGTCCTTTTGCATCAGGTACCATTCATCTTGGTTTGGCTGGGGTCGTAGTGAGGATACTATTTTGTGGTTCTTTCTGCAGCAGCAAAATGTGTTAGACTGGGTCTGTGCAGACCAACAGAAGACAAATAACAGTTGCCTTCATCTCCACTTTGTTTCTTCACCTTTATGAAACCTCTTTGAACAGCAAAAAAAGCATGTAAGTTTTTAAAGGAACAGGATGAAAGACCATTCAAGCACTGTGTTGCATGTAAATTGCTGGCTCTTAACCCTTTTCCTTCCAGGAATTGTCTGCTCTGTCAGTTTAGGGGGAAGGGGAATCTCCCTACTACAGCAGAAATGTCATCTTCCTTCAATTCATTAACTTGATTCCTCCTGCTATTTACAATCATTTCCGATAGGCCGGGATCAATAACCAGCCACACCATGGGCATGACAGGATCAGAATGTGTTTCGCACCAAGCTGGCCTCACTGTTCACTGTTCATCTTAGCAAATAATTCTTAGCTGAAGATCTATGCCATCTTCCACTGTTTATTGGCCCTGGTCCCATATCTTTAAGAGAAGACAGACACCATTCAAGCATTATTCAATAATGTTTGAATGATTGTTGACACTAGATAATCAGTTGGGATAGTGAGTGTGGGTAAAGAAAAAGAATTTATATACTGACAGAATACTGGAGGTTACAGTAATAAGCTTTGAAAAATGTTAGATTTGGTAGGTGTGATGATAAAGGGGTCCTATTTTATTCAGTGATTTGAATCAAATCCATCAAAAGAAGGTTGGAAGTATATCTCTCCCAAAGAAAAACAGTAAATGGGAGATATGTAAAACAATAAGAGATACAGATTTGTACATTAAAGATTTAGAAATTATTGGACTACTTAGGGTGTAGATAAAGCCTCCATTTATGAAGATTATACTCAACATATTCTATTTGTGTGTGTGTGTGTGTGTGTGTTATCTCATTTTATGTATTTAAACATATGAGAAAACTAAATCTGATTGCTGTAAAGTTTGCAATAATGAAAAAAGAAGACAGACGCAAAGAAAATTAGGCAGGTAATCCCTACCTCACCCCCATTAAGTCTCTCCATGTGAGGAAAGTCCTGGCCCGCTTCTGTCTGTCAAGTGGCTATTAAAGTGACAGCGACATGGTCAAATGGCCACTTTCTTTTTCATTAAGCTACTTTTGAAGCCTTAGTGTGACTCTGAACCTAAAACAAATTACACGATGTTGTCAAAAGCAGCTGGCACAAGTCCACTCCAAACTGCACAGCACACAATGAATGTAGAAGAAAGAAGGGCTAACATGCATGCCCTATTCTAGATGTATAGGAAACAGAATACTGTGTGTTTTTAGAGTATAGTGGATGCACACCTCTAATATTTTAGTGCAGGGATGGAAACTATGTTGCCTTCCATATATATTTGCTGGATTGAACATCCCAGCAGCACTAGCCCATTGATTGGGAACTACAGTTCATTAGCATCTGAAGGGCCACATAATTCCCATCCCTGGTTTAAAACAAATGGATTAATGACAAGTTAGAAAGCCAGTAACTGGAAGAAAACAAACCTTCACCTTTCAGTAAGGGTTAACTTTTCAACTGTATCTCACCCCTTCATTCTTCGGCAAGTAATGCAACAGGAAAAGTTTTTTTAACAAACTTTTAATGTAACATCAACTTCCTTGTGTGCTGGTCATTAAGGAAACATTTGTCTTCAAACAGATGGGTTTGCTAAGCACTTAAAAACAGTTTGCATGTGAATTTGCAGTGCCAAAGCTGCCCTTAGGTTTGCAGTTCTTGAGGAAAACAAAGTATACAGAAGTCATTTTCATACAAGAAGAGGCATGGGTTACAAGTGACTGACAATAGCTTTTACATATTTATTATAGTTGCATTTTTTCCTTCCTTCAGAAGCTCAGAGTAACACAGTGGAAGCCTGAGACCAATTTTGTCATCATACCCTCTAATATTTCATGTAGGCCAGGGCATGGGTGGCCAAAGGAATAGCACAGTGGAGTCAAGATGGCAAAAATTATTAATGAGGAAGAACCCACAAGCTTGGAGAGGCTGCAGCAATTTGCTTTTGCCTGAACATACTGGGAAGCACAAGATTCTGCCTCCCTCTGTAGAGTTAACTGAGTGTGAACTACAGCAGTTGAAACAAGCTGAGGACAAAGGATGGAAACAGGAGGAGAAGAGAGAAACTGGGACATTTTAGAAGCAACAGAAGTGGGACAGCAAAGGTTTAACTGGGATTGTCCCTTCTAAAACAACACAGTTGGGGAATATGTACATGTAGGTTCAGCTGCAAGATAGTGAGCTGGCTGAAGTCTTACCAAGTTTTGATGTGCTGAACAAGGATTTTCAGCTTATATTTCCACATCTAAGCCCAAGACTTAAGCTCCTATATATCAAAACAATTTAAAGCAAAAGTTAAAGTTTACCAGTATCTCCTTTTGCAAACTATGAACTAGAGGTGCAGACCAGAGTGTTGTGCAGCAAAGTACAAAAGTGCATCAGGGAGTGGAGAACATGAACAGGGAACCACACCTATCCTGCTCTTGTATCTTTAACCATGGCTTAGTTTGCAAAAATAAAATTACAGATGAAGCCTTTCATGGCAAGATCTGCTAGCAATAGATCAAGCAATTCTAAAGGCTGAGGAACAGCAACAGACAAAAATGTTGGCAACCTTACTGCTACACTCCAGCCTGTATGTTTGGGAGATTATTTTTCTTTTCTTTTGCTTTCCAGTTAGAACTTTTTCTTAAGAAAAGATATTAATAGGAAGAACAGCTTACTATTTTGCTAAAAATTGTTAAGATGCCTAGCATTTGTCTGTGCATTTCAACTGTACAGCATGATCTTTTCAGCTGCCTTTATCTGTTCTGGTATGGACAAACAGAAATATAAGAATTAATTTTAGAATTATTATTATATCTGCAAAATGAAAGAGAAACACACTGCAGCAATTTTAACTGTTTTATTCCAGAAATAAGACTCAATCTAGGACTTTGGAAAATTAAAATTTCAGTCTAGGACTTTGAAAAATTTCTGCACTAGATTGTTATAATGCTATTATTCCACTTTCAACATTCTGTGAAATTCTGCGATTTGTAGTTTACTGAGGTCCAAGAGCTCTCTGACTGAGAATTCTAAATGCCCCTCCCTAAACTGCAAACCCCAGGATTCCAGGGGATGTCGAAAGTGTAATAATAGCACTATAATAGTGTAGTGCAGAAATCACCTATGAGGAGATTTTCTCATAAATCGCAGTGCATGGAAGTATAATAGCTCTGTAACATCCTTATCTTACAAATGATATTATAAAATAACCCAAACCTGTTTTTTTTTTAAACTTGCACAATCTTACTAGCTTATAACATGAAAGACAGATGAAGCATGCATATACCTGCAGCAAATATTATTTCGGATGAGTATTAGAAAGCATTGTTAGAAGATAATCCAAGGGAGCAGCATGTCACTGTGTAATACAAGTTGGCCTCCATCACTGTATCATCTCTGTACTCCAGTTTCGTCTCCCCTTTCTTTGGTGTTGTCTTGACTGTGAAATGCTCCCCTGAAAGGGATATATTAGCACCCGTACCGAAATTTAAGATCTTTTTAGATGGTCAGGTGTTTTGGAATCTATTTCATCCTGTTTGTTCTGAAGCTTGAGTTTCTTTTGATTCTTCATAACCGTTTGATTCTGCATAACCGGTATAGCCAGGGTAGGAATCCCAGTACTCCAAATATCATTGGACTGCAGCTCCCAGCATTCCTCAGTGTTGGCTGGGCTGCTGGGAATAACAGTCCAACACTACCATGATGATAGCATGATCTCCACCCGTGTTACGTTTATCAGCAACCTTTTTTTAATATATATATATATATATATATATATATATATATATATAAAAAATCTATATATTTGTGTGAATAGTTTCATTCATCAACTTTGAATCATTTTGATGGAAGGGCAAATTTAAAATATTTTACATAAATAAGCAAATAAATAAGATGGTCTATGAATGAGACCTCCAAGTCACTGACTCATCAAAAGTGCTTGGCCTTTTCTGCACTTGACTGTTATAGCGCTATTATTCCACTTTCAACATCCTATGGAATCCTGGGGTTTGCAGTTTAGGGAGGGGCACTATAATAACAGTAGCACTATAACAGTCTAGTGTGGAATTAATAGCGCTATAATAGTCTAGTGAGGAATAATAGCGCTATAACAGTCTAGTACAGAAATGGCCTTGGTCAGGTCTTGCAGACTCAGGACCATGACTTCCTTGATTGAGTCCATTCATCCATAATTAGGTCTTCCTCTTTTCCTACTGCCTTCTACTTTACCAAGCATTTTTGTCTTTTCTAGTCAGTAAGATGCTATTAATTTTTCAATCAAGCACCATGCTTCAATTTATGCATGAGCTGCCCCGGGTCCCATTTGTGAGAAGGGCAGAATAGAAATTAAATAAATGAATGAAATGCTGCTTTCATGAATTTCTCTTCAATCTGTTATGTACTTGCATTCATTTAAAACCCACTGAAATAAGAAGAACTTGAAAGTCTATCTCTGAGAACAATCCAGCTAAAAGAGGAATCATTCAAGTACATTTACATCTCTCATTTCAATCAGGGGCATTTAAGCATGAGCAAAGCACAGGATGAGCCTTGCTTTTAAGAACCAGCTCTGCCTTAATTGTTCCCCCTCTTCCAGCTGTGCAGGGCTTTCATATCCCAAGAAATGCTTTCCTCTTCTCTTAAGGTAAGAAGAGTGCTCTTCCTTCTTTCTGCAATCAGATCCAGAGTCTAGATTACTAATATTTTCGAATGGAGGAAGAATGTAGGAGAAGTCCCCTGCAGTCCTGCATTGGTGAGGAAGGTAATGATGCAACAGGGGGACTGTTTGTACGTGGTTTTCCTGATCGTAAAACAATTACACCATTTGCTTATACAGGATACAAGGAGGGGTGCAAGTCAGGAATACCATAAGGATAGAAATTATATCTATTACCTGTTCATTACAAATCAAGTTTGCTCCTCTCTGCATCAAATACTCCGCCACTCCAAATATCTGATAAAATGTGAATGGATTTTAGGATCTAGCTTTTCTACATGGGTAGAAAATGGCATTTCGGTTTTCCAGGGGCACACAGATACTACCATCCCAAGTCATGTTATTTGCCCATTCAGCAACAGGTCTCCAAGGTCTAGAACAGAAGACAAGGGGCTTATTCACATGGCTTAATTATAGCACTATGATTTCACTTTATCTGTCATGACTGTAGCCTATGTAATCCTGGGATTTGCATTCAAGTGAGGGACTAATACTCTCTGGCTGTGAATCCTAAATGCCCCCTGCTATAATTGCCAAACTTAGGTTTCCATAGGATGGAACCATGGCAGTTAAAGCAGAATCAGATTGCTGTAATTGTCTAGGGTGAATGAATTCAAGGTTTTTCCTCCCTCCGCTATCAGCACATACTGAATCTTTTTTCACTGGAGGTGCCAGGGATTGAATCCAGAGCATTATGCATATAAAGCAGGTTCTGTGCCATTAAAATCTGGTCCCTCTCCCAAAGGGAAGGATGTTCTCCTAGTTGGGGTGACTGTGTGGCACAGAAAACGGTATCTCCCAAATATGTTTGAGTCAACATGAAAAACTGGATTCATTCTGAGGTTCTGCTTCATCAAGAGGCAGGAAAGAGAATGATTCCCCTGTGCTTTCCTTATGCCCAAGAAAGCTGCTACATACAAACAGTACCAAACAAAATCTCTTTTATTAAGAAAAAAAAATTAATGAAATTCTGATTAAAAAAAGGTAAGGAAATATAAGATTGGTGAAAGCTAATTTTACAAACAATCAACTATTGATATATATGACCTGAAGTTCAAGACACTTGATTTTAGGTATTATTTGTACTGAAATCATTTTGAACAAAAGGATTTATAAATTGGACCTTGGTTATTTCAGTCTGTCCAAGTGGTGCATCATATTTTCATATGGGACAAGGTGTTGCAATAGTTTGCTACTGCTTTTGTATATGAAAATACACAAGGCACATTCATGGCTTCATCTTTATGGAAATTAACTAGACAATCACTCTTGAATGTTGAAGCCCATGCTTCTTTCGTATTCAAAACATTAAGTTTTTGAAACACATTTTTTAAACCACAAATCAGGAAGCATGCAATATGTACTCTATTTCTGAAAAAAACAAACAAAACAAACCTAAATATGAAGCTAAAATTTAGAGAGTAAAATATTAAGATACTAAGTAAAAGTGGTTGGCTGGCCCAGCTAGAGAATATTTAATCAACCAACTGCTGAATACAGTAGTTCTCCCTTATCAGCAGTCTTGCTTTCCCTTCACAGAATGACACTGAGATGGCTGATGGAAGAAGCTGAACACATCGTAACCATAAGGGAAACACAGCAAACACCAAGTTCACTTTTGCTCCTTCAGAGCCTTTGGCAGGCCACTATATTATTGTTTTCTTTATCAGATGCTGTAGACCAGGCAGGGTAAAGGAAAGGGAAGGATATGTGGTAGGCACTTTTTAATATTTATTTGCTTTAAAATCACAATTGTACTTACTGAAATCTTGTGTGAACAATTTGTAAATCAAAAACATGAACACTGGTTATTATAAGACCTAGCAACATTTGGAACACCGTGTCTTGCTTGGACTGTGTTATATCAATAATACTTAATTGCACTTGAGAGCAACAGATATATAAACTGGTTTGTGTGTATGTACAGTATAGATGTGTATAAATGCACAGAGACATACGTAGCTGGTGTCAAGGTCTGCAAACAATCTTGGATATACAATACATAGGGCATTCTGTGGAAAAGTATTTTTCTCAAATAATTGTGTTTCAGCTTGTTTTCTGTTAAGTTCCTTTTTCCTCTTAACACCTCATAGATGTTTCTTCTGTCTTTGCACTGGTACAGATTTCTCACACTCCTCCTTTTTTAACGTTCACTTCTGTTTATATTCCACAGTTCCATTTAGCTGCCTTGTTTTTACTAGTCATTATTAAGATTAACCACAGTTGAGCATTTGGACAACACATTAAACTGTGATTAATTTCAAATGGAAATAGTAACATCCCAGTTCCTCCTTATAGCCATGCAGGAGATAGTGGTATGTAAGCACAGGGGCACGGGAAGTAGGGTAGGACAGGTTCGCTTCTGTAATGTTAAACTGTGGTTAGTTCAAATGCAGCCTCTGTCTATCTCTGTTCTCCCCCTATTTCTATGGTCGGCCTCGGACACAGGTAAACTGCAAAAGTGTGGCTGGCAAGCTTCAAGAGACAGGGAAACCTGAAATTTTTCACAGGAAAGAAGTGACACAGGTGGCAACAATACATTCTGCCATCCCAGAACCTTTGGATGGACCTAAGATATCTCCAGATAGATGTGAGAAAGAGTTTCAAAAAGTCAGAGAGACACAAACACCTGGCAGCACATGTTGGGCAAATCATGCTATGTACATAGGGAGATACACTCAAAGCAGTCCAGGATTAAAGATGTCTGTTGCATGCTGTATTAATTGGGATACAATTTAATGGCTTAGCAGACAGCAAGCAGGGATCCCAGAATTGCTTTTAATAAAGGAAGGTGTGTGCGCAAATATTGGCAGGTTGGTTACTAAACTTGCTTACTTGCAGTTCCTTATGGGGGGGACAGCGCAAAGTACTCTCCCCCCCGCAAACATCCCTGAAATATGTAGATTCTTACAAACCCAATGTGTACTTAGAAGTGCCCTCCATGTGATCAGTGTTGCTTACTCTCAAGTGCGCCTAGGACAGATTGCAGGCGGCCTTTGTTGTTTGTGGGAGGCTTCAATGGCAACCGCTTACTGAGCATTCCTGAGAACACTCAGCTGTACAGAAATGTTTGCCGCCCTATTTTGCCAGGTTGTTCCAAGGGAGCTCAGCCCCGCTACTTTTGGGGGAAGAGGTGCTCTAGGGGCCAGGGCAGCAGGATTTCAGTCAAAGCAGCCCACAATGTAAGTGCTTGTTAGGAAGGATGCTGTCTGTACTGAGACACATGGGGGAGGGGGTTGAGAAAAGAACTATCCCTCTCCCCAGTCATCACCCAAAGATGACTTCTGTGTAATGTATTCTGGGGTTCTGCACATTTCTGATGTTTATGTATCCTAACTTCTCTCTTCACAGAGGAACTCATTTAACTTGCACCTGCATGGTGTCACACTACACCAGCATTGCCAACTTCCCATGACTGGGAACTTAGCCACAGATCTGGGTTCCCTTATCATATGCCAAAGGAAAGGAAAACAATCACATTGTAAACTGCAGGTTGAAAGCCCTTGCTACAAAGACAATTAACAGAATGAAAATATCCTCCAGAAAGCTGAGATTCTCTCAGGTCAAAATCAGACATATATTCTAAGTCCAGTACAAGTAAGTAGCTTCAGCAATGAACATTTATATCCCTAGAATGCAGCACGTGCACAACCAATTCTGCCAAACGTATGTCTCCTTTCATCCTCAGAGAACTGCATGACAGCTGTGATTCTAACCCTACTGCGTTGGAAGCACAGCAGTTTAATCTGGCCCTGTTCAAAAATCATGCCAATCTGATTAGAGAATCCACATGTTGCCACTGTGTATGAAAGATATTCCTTGTAATTTGAAGGGCAACTAACTAAAACAAATGAAAAGCAAAGCATGGGGTTACTCATTGCTTTCCTTTCTGAGTGATTCAGTTCTTTGGGGCAGCTGTGCTTCAAGTACTATGGTGAGTTTTTAGGGCAGTTCATGTAGTGTATCAAACTGATTTCATGGACATTGTATTTTGATTTCATGGACTGTGTAATGTATGTCATGTTTTCTTCATGTTTCTTTTTTTTTAAATAGAAGTTACAGCAGAGCATCAGAAATCATAGCTCCACATATAGACTAAGGGTGCTTACAGTTTCTTTCTTTTAATCATGCAATCTTGCTGTCTCATTCACAGAATTTTACTGGGTGGGAGATCCAGATGACCTATTAATAACTTCCCGATGTTTCCCCACATCTTATTCCACCTTTTATCTTACCAGAAAAGGTTTCTTACATGAACAAGAAAAAAGAAAATCTTTGAGTGAATCACAGAGTCATCACGTTGGAAGAGACCATAAAACCATCCAGTCCATCCCTTTCCATACAGGTATACACCATCAAAGCATTCCTGACAGATCGCCATCCAACATCTGTTTTAAAACCTCCAAAGAAGGAGCCTCCACTACACTCTGAGGCCATTTCTGCAGGACGAGGCTTTGCTGCTTCTGGGATGAGTGGCAGTGATCGGCAGGTCGTGCTTCCATATGACATCACCGCTGGCCTGCTGCCATCCCATCCCCAAGCGTCATGCTCATGCAGTTTTTGCAAAACAGAAAAAATCTGTTTTGCACCTGTGATCGTGCGGTGCTCCTGTTGCTCCCAGCCATGTGGAAGCCATTGAAGCTCAATGGTGACCCTTCCTTCCATAAGCGCAGCAATGGAAAGTGCCCAGCTGCACTGTGGAAGGAAGAGGTGGCACCATTGTGGTGCCTTCTGCATGGAATGAGCAGGTGTGGATGGGAGCATTGCTGACATGCTCTCTTCCAGATCCAGCATTGCAGCACAATGACGTGGAAGAGAATTGTTGTATGTAAATGGCCTGAGGCAGTATATTGAACTGTTGAACTGCTCTTACAATCAGAAAGGGCTTCCTAATGTTTAGATAGAATTTATTTTCCTGAAGTTTGAAGCCATTGCTCTGTTTCCTAGTCTCTGGAGCAGCAGAAAACAGTCTTGCTCCATCTTCCATATGGCATCCCTTCAAATATTTAAACTTAGCTGTCATGTCACCTCTTAACCTTCTCTTCTCCATACTAAACACATTCAGCTCCCTAAGCTGCTTCTCAAAAGGCATGATTTCCAGGCCTTCTGTCATTTTGGTCACCCTCCTCTGGCCATGTTCCAGCTTGTATCTTCCCTGAACTATGGTGCCTAAAACTGGACACAGCATGGTTTGACCAAAGCAGAATATACTATTACTTTGCTTGATCTAGACACTATACTGCTATTGATGCAACCCAGAATCTGTTTTTTAGCTGCTGCATCACACTGCTGACTCATGTTCAGCTTGTGGTCTACTAAGACTCCTAGATCCCTTTCATATGGACTGCGGTCAAGCCAGGTGTCGCCCCTCTTATGTCTGTGCACTTCATTTTTTTTCTGCCCAACTTATACTTCTCCTTGTTGAAATTCATTCTGTTAGTTTTGACCCAGCTCTCTGATCACTTAAGATCATTTTGAATTCTGATCCTGTCCTACAGGGTGTTAGCGCCCCCTCTTAATTTGGTATCATCTACAAATTGATAAGAATGCCCTCTATTCCCTCATCCAAATCATTGATAAATATGTTGAGTAGCCCAGGCCCAGGACAGAACCCAGTGGCACCCCACTAGTTACTTTTCTCCAGGATGAAAAGGATCCATTGGTGAGCACCCTTTGGGTTTGGTCAGTCAACCAGTTATAAATCTACATAAACAGCATTGTCTAGCCCACATTTTACTAGCTTGTTTGCAAGCATATCATGGTCCAAGCCCTTACTGAAATCAAGATACGCTATGTCCACAGCATTCCCTTCATCTACCAACTCTATAAAAACTGCTGTATAAAAATCCCTATTAAAAAAAGAGACATAAGATTAGCCTGGCATGACTCGTTTTTGGGAAACTCATGTTGACTTTTAGTGATTACAGCATTCCTAAGTGCTTACAGACTGTCTGTTTAATGATCTGTTCTAGAATCTTTCCCAGTATCACAAGGCTGACCGGGTGGCAATTGTTTGGGTCCTTTTTTTCTCCCCTTTTTGAAGATAGGGACAATATTTGCCCTCCTCCTGTCTGCCAGAACTTCTCCCATTTTCCAGGAGTTCTCAAAGATTATTACCAGGGGTTCTGAGATTGCTTCTGCCAGTTCTTTTACTACCCTTAGATGTAGTTCATCTGGTCCTGGAAGCTTGAATTCATTTACAATAGCCACTACTCTAAATATAGGACCTCTTTACCTATGCTTTGCTTCATTGATGCATTTTCCACAAGTAGAACATTGTTTTCTTTTTGGGAGAAGACTGAGGCAAAGAAGGTGTTCAGTAGTTCTTCCTTTTCTCTGTCCTGTTAGCAATTCACCGTCATCTTCAGTCAGAGGCCTTCCCATTTCCTTGTTCTTCCTTTGGCTATGGATATAATAAAAAACAGCCCTTCTGATTGTTTTTAACCTCTTCAGCAAGCCTGAGCTCATTCTGCACTTTAGCTTTTCTGACTTTCTCCCTACACTTGCTATTTGATTGAATTCCTCTTTGGCGACCCCCCCCCCCCCTTTTCCACTAATCTTAGCTCAGTTAAAGTTCTTTAGACATCCAGCCCAGATTCTTTAGACACCTCCCATTTTTCCTCCTCATTAGAATTCAATATCTCACTTTTAAGAAACTCCCATCCATCATGAACTCCCTTCTTTTTAAGTACCCCTGATCACTCCTAATATTTCCCCAAGTTTACTGAAATCAGCTTTTCTAAAGTATAGAATGCATGTCTGACTATGCTCGGCTTCCCCTTTCCATTGTATAGTAAGCTCCAGGAGAACATGGTTACTTCCACTTAAGGATCCTGACACCTCCACCCCATTAACAAGATCATCATTGTTGGTTAGGATCAGATCTAAAACAGCTATACTCCTTGTTCTCTCCCCTTGTGGACTATGAAATTGCAAGGCAAGTGGGACATTTGTTGGACCTGTTACTCTTGGTACAGATCAACTTCCAACAAATATCAGGATAGATGAAATTTCCCATTATTTCTATATCTCTCTTGGTGCTAGCACTAAGGATACGCCTGGAAGCATCTTCAATGCCATGTGTATGTGTTAGCTTCTATCAAGCCTCTCCTGCACCTACAAACTGCTCTCCCTCACATGCAGAGCACTTGATGCCCCAAACCAATATTCCCTTTCATACACATAACTTGAGAATGGAAGAGGTGATGCCATGAATGGCACTTTTGTTTAGACGTCTGTCAAATGTGTGCCATCATGTGATGAAATCATGCACATATGGACTGGCATTGTTACAGATTCATAACCTACTTATGGATCTATAAATACTCCATGTCTGCCAATGTTGTTGTGTGTATTTTCAAGTCACCTCTGACCCAAAGGTGAACCTATCATGGGGTTTTCTTGGCAGAATTTGTTCAGAGGGAGCTTGCCCTGTTCTCCCTTTGAGGCTAAGTGTGACTTGCACAAGCTGACCTACTGGGGTTGAGCAGGGATTTGGTCTTTGGTCTCCCAGTGTCCTAGTCCAACATTCAAACCACTATACCATGCTGGCTCTCCATTCACTGTGCTGTGTGCTTAAAAGTAGTTTCTGACTTATAGCGACCCTACAGGGAACCTATCACAAGGTTTTCTGGGGCTGTGTGTGACACTCCCAAAGTCACACCAGTGGGTTTCCATGGCCAAGCGAGGAACTGAACCCTGGTCTCCGGGGTCACAGTCCAATGCTCAAACCATTACACCACACTGACCTTACAGTCACAATTGTGGCACTATCGCCACAATGATAAATGTCCTCCCACACTAACATTACCAGTCAGCAGCCACATCAAGTGATAGAGTCTATTCTGCTGGCAATCAGGGTGCAGGAGGAGGATATTTTCACCCCACTCCCACTAGCAATCAATGCTGTGACAATCAGCAGGCCCACAACAATTCCTTGTTATAGCCTTGTGTGCTAGCAGGAGATTGGAAACTTCATCTTCCTGAGCCCTGATCACCATCAGAGCCAAACTCCATCTCTCAGAGCAGCTGCTGCCTGGTAAATTTGGTTGGGGGGGGTAGTTGGGTCAGGAGACATTATTTGGTTACATGTTCATAACTAAGGTGATATGGAATATGGATCATGGTCTTCTTTCCCCCACAAGACCAGATGTAGGTGTGTCTAGTCTTCTGAAAACACTTTTAATTTTGTGCACATCAGCTATTTCAGGTTCACACATAGCTTCCACAGAAGGCATATGATTTCCTATTGTGTGAAACGTTTTTTTTGTCTTTCTTTTTTTCTTTCTTTCTCAAAGGCATGCCTCATCAATCTAAATATACAAGCACTTTAAAAGAAATGATGCAGAGTATTAAAAACACAACATCTTTGTATGTCTGCTTGGGACATCAGAAGCAAAATGCTCAGCTAAGAGTAATCAGCCATACACATATTGGATTATGTTGTAGACATAATGGTGAGTTTCCAAGTACAATACTGCAGCATTTCCCAGTAAAGGAAAAAACAAAACAAAACCAAAAAGTGAACACTTCCCCCATCCATGTGTCTCAGGATACTGATCTGTTAAAATGCCATGTATTTAGATGGAAGACTGCCAATGAATACCAGGTGCTGTAGGCTGCATTTCAGAGGAAGGAACTGGCAAAACCACTTCTGAGTATTCCTTGCCTAAGAAAACCCTGTGATATTCATGTCAATGTTGTTGTGTGCCATCAAGTTGTTTCCAACTTATAGTGACCGTAAAGTGAACCTATCACGGGGTTTTCCCAGCGGAATCTACTCAAAAGGGGAGTTGCCTTTGTCTTCCTCTGAGGTTGAGAGTATAACTTGCCCAAAGTCATCCAGTGGGTTTCCATGCCCAAATGAGGATTTGAACCCTGGTCTCTAGAGTCGCAGTCTGATGCTCAACCCACCACGCCATGCTGGCTCTCAGGAAATTCATATGGTTGCCATAGGTCAACAAGTGACTTGACGGCATGCACACACATGCCAAATTAATTCCTATTAACATGAACATGATTCCACCTCTGCTAGAGGATCAGTATTGTGTGAGGTGGGCTAATGCTAAAGAAAATACTGGCTTTCCCATGGAAATCTTCCATCTCATCTTTCTTGCAAGGAAGAAGAGTCACATCTTTTATAACACTTTATCACAACAACTCTGGTCAAAAGAGTGATTTATTCACTGGTGTCTGACAGTACTTCACAGGAATAAAAATAAATCATGGTGCCTGAAATTTAAAAAAAGGTCTTCTTATTAATCTAAAGGATCTAATTATTTAGCTGTAACTTAGTGATTTTATAGACCTAAGCTATAAAGCTGTGGTTTTAACTGGTGGCAAATTTAGAGAGGTTGGTTAACCATGATCCAGCTTTTCCATTCTTCCCATGACAGGGCACTCCGATTCTTACACAGACATTAACAACACCTTTCATTCCTGAAACCAGCCCCCTCAGTGTTTTCACTCCTCCACAAGGCAACTGTTCCAGAAAATCACTCTCATTTTCTGCCTACATTACTGCTCTTCAGTTCAGTCTCTCACCTTCAATTTTCTCCACCCTTTTAATTATCTTTCTCTTTACAAGCCCTTCAGGCCTGCCCCTTTAACACCCCCAGCCTCAACAAGCAACCTCAACTCCTCCCCACAGCTGCTCTTTTGCATAACACAGAGGTCTTCCTTTATTCCCACCACATTTCTCCCTTTCAAAGAAACCACACTTCACTCCCCAGCAATCTTCTCAGGACACCTTTGCTCTGTTTACCCACATCACTCCCTCTCTCCCCCGCCCCAACTTACCTAAGGTTGTTCCATTTCCCTCAAAAGAGGTTCTGTGCCAGGCAAGTGGCCCTATCTGTGGCCCCCAGAAAAGACACAGAATCTATATCTTTGTCACAGGTAGAAATTCAACAGGTTGCTGTGCTCCCTGCTATTGTCTCCCCTCCCCTCTTTTCATGACAGAGAAAGCTACGCCTGAGGAATTTCAGCCTAAGTGTCTCTGTCAGAAAAAGAAGAGGAGGCGGCGACCCTTAACTCCCCACAGCCTCAGTTCTTTGATATTCCTCCCAGTATTGTCCCCACGCACAGAAAAGTCCCCTCAAGTTTTTGCGCTCTCTCGTCCCCCAACTCCAGCCTCCCCCCTTGTCATTCTTCGGGCCCCGTCGAGCACCCCCGGGCCGCCCAGGGGTGCGGCAAACTTGCCCCCAGCAGGCTCCGTGGTCTCCTCTCCGCTGCTCCTCAGGGCGAGGAAGGAGCCCTTTCCCGCCTCCTCTTCCAGACTCGCCCGCCCCTTTGTCCCCAGTTCCCCATCCTCTTCCGTGGCCAGCCGCGCTCTCCGCCCCTCGCCTCGCTCGACCCCTCGCCCTACCCGCCGCCGCCGCCGAAGCGGGAGCCCCCCGTCTTCTGGCGCACAGGCGCCCGGCGAGCCCACAGGCGAGGCTTAAGTCTGGGGTCCCCTTCCCGCCGCCTCGCCCTCCCGGCCACCCGCTTGGCAGCTCCGCGTCCTGCGCTCAGCGGCAGCCAGCTCCCCATTTCCCCAGCCAGGAGCACGTGTGCGCCTGTGTAGGGGGCCGAGAGCGCGTACGTGGGTCAGAAGGAGAGAGCGGGGAAGCACGCAGGTGCCGGACCCTCGCCCCTACTGCGCCCCACCCAGCCACCGCAGCCGGCGCACTGACACGGCCCCTGGGACCAGGACAAGCCGCCTTCGCAGAGCTGCAGCCAGCCGGCCTCCCTCCGGGACGGGACGGGACGCGACGGTCGGCGCCGCGGCGGGCTGGAGGTCCCGAGCTGCCCGTCCCCGCCACCCAGCGAGCCAGCTTCCTCCCGCCCCGGGCGCTCCCCGCGCCACCGTCCCCTCCGCTTCTTCCTCCGAGACTCCCGGGCGAAGGAACGGCGACGCGGCCCCGGGCGCCCCTGGGCCAGCCCCCCGCTTTCCATTGGCCCGGGGAGGCTCCCGTGGGCGGAGACAGGCGAGCCGGCATGAAAAAAAATATCACATGGGTCGCCCTCAAAAGAGAGGCAGTGGCTTTTTCAGTTGTTTCATTTGCAAAGGGTGCAGCGAGAGCAGGAGCCGGCGGCGGGCTGAGTCTAGGGGCGCTCGGGCATGGTTTGGTTCACCCTCCGCCCGTGGATCTTACTCTCTTTTAAACAATGTTAATTGCCTAGCTTAAAAATTCACCGACAGGTAAGGAGAGATTTTTCTTTTTCAGCCTAACCCTTAAAACTTTCTCCAGGGAAACACTACCACCAGACCACCCAAAAAGCTGTTCAAGCGCTGCTGTTCTGTACTGCAAGTATAGTTCCTAAGATCAGTATATTTGGATGTCTGGTGGTTGTTTTTTTAAAATTTGTGGCTTCCTAGAAGTAGGAAAGACACCAAATCTTTTCATTCTTCCTTTTCTTTTTCAAGTGGGTTTCAACAAGCTTCAACCTCAGCAGTTGCTGAAATAGTTCCAGGTAGATTTGTTTGGAATTGTTGAGTGTTATTGTGTGCTCTTAACTTTCACTACCTCAAGCTGCCTTTGCAATGGAACTGTTCTGGATTGGAAGTTAGCAAAGAATGCTCCAGCTACACTGAGCTCTGGATTATTTTTGCTATTTCCTCCCCCCCCTTTTTTTTCTTGTGTCGGTGAGTCAGGAAAAGGTCACATCATCTAGACCTTTAGGTCCATACAAAGTGTTCTCAAACATCTTTCCCAACTGCCTGAAATGCCACATGTTGACTGTTCTTTTTCCAAGATGCACCCAAGCCACTTGTGGATTCATTCATATATATATATATATATATATTTGAGTTACTGTTATTTCTATTTTGCCAAGAGCAAGAGCTGGAAGCAAAAGATTTGTGAAGGTTTGGGAGAGATTGCATCACTTTAGCTTGATTCGTCAGAGTTTCCTCCCCCTCTCCTTCCTTCTTCTTTTTCTTCTTAAAAAATAAAATAAAATAAAGAACAAATCATTTTGGCTCTGCTGTAGCCTGTCAGAGACTTTGCCATCTGAAAATAGTTTGTGCTGTAGCTGGAATGTTAGCAGCTCCTGCAGCTGAGCAGTCATGGTGAGAAATAAAAGGATATTTCTTCCATATCATCCTTGCTCCTTCCAATATTTCACTTCCCCAGGGTTTCTCCCCACTTCGAGCTTTGTGTATTTTCTGTATTCTGCCGCTTACCTTTTTTTATTTTTTTTGCACTCTCTTGCTTTCCCATCGTTCTTAGTAGCTAGTGAGTGACACCTCCTTATGAGGACTCTGTCATTTCTAAGATACTTGGTCACCGTCTAGAAATATCTTGCCATCTTCTGCAAGCAATCAAAATCCCAGAGCAAAAACCTTTCCCTTCCCCCACACATAAATTTCCTCTGTCAGATTCTTTTGTTGTTGTTGCCCTTGCTTGTTGGCTTCTTTTTTTTCAAATCCACACCAACTTATTTCATGATTTATGTGTTGGGAAGAAAAAAAACTTGGATTCTATCAAAGTGAAATCCTGGAGGATTCTGTGGCTTGCATCTCAACAAAATCCAGTAGGGAGCAGAAAATCCGGAGCAGAGCTGAGATTAATAGCCTCTCAGTAATGGAAGACTGAAAAGACTGCTGAACAAATGGAAGAGCAGGGCATGCTCCAATCATTGATTTGTGCTCTGGCTTCCAGCCACTCTGTTTACCCAAGGCACAGGCAGGTAGCAGTTCGGTTCACCTTAGCAACATGTGTCTTGAACAGCCTCAGCAGAGGTGTGTAGTGTCCACTGGGGAATAACTGCTATGCACTCATTAACAAACTCTCTCTCTCTCCTTCACTCCTCTCTCAATCCTTTTGACTTCTCAGATCTCTGATCGCATGTGTATGTTTAACTTGCTTGTCCCCTGCTCTTTCAACCATTCAATATGGGTGTCTTTCCCAGAAGGAGATTTCTTATGCTCCGGTGTTTCCATCCAGGTGGAGCTTGCTCAGATTCAAAACACCCCCACTCCCACACCCCCACCAGTTCTATTGGTTAAAAAAAAGGCAATATCTATATATTTTTAAAAGACAGGGTTGACTTTTCTTTTGTTAAAAAGGCAACAGAATGAAAGACCAGGCACTGAGCTTCTTCAGGAAATACATAGCTGGCTCTGTACTTGTTCCCAGGCACAACTAGTCTAGGATTAAGAGTGTGGGGGAGCCCGATCTGTAATATAGTGTAGCAGATGGGATCACTATGTCTTTTCTCCAAGTAGGGTGTGGGAAGACTGGTGGTGGGCAGATGTAAAAACGGGTTGGAAGAGCAAGGGATGTGTGGAGATGCAGACTTTGGCTGGGGACTTATGAACTTGTTCTGCGCGAAAAGGGGCAGGCCCTGGATGCTTTGCAAGGTACTTGGTAAACACAAGTGACTCCTGGATCAGGAAAGCCTTCATGGCTGTGGTGCATGCTCACTTTGGATAGGGAGGCCGATGGGTTATCTGCACTTCTACTGGAAGGTCTATGTGTGCAGGCACAAGTGCATGACAGACAGATGGCGGAGAAGGAGAGGAAGAGCTTAGAATCTCCAGGGACTGAAAAGGATCCATTTACTGCTACAGCTATAGGCTGGCAAAACATTTTTTTTTTTAAAATAATGGGCTGTCTCACTCCAGATTCTGTGGCTGTGTTGTAGGTATGGAGAGGAATCAGAACTGTGTGTGATTGTGGCACCACTTTTGCCTGTGCATCTCTCAGAAAATTCAAGAGTGTAAAAAAGGGATGCAGGTACCTTCCAGATATTTCCAGGCCTGGAGAACTAGAAGATATTCCACCATGTACTTTGTGGGATTGATTTGTCCGTCTACTTGTGGGGAATTTATCACCTTTGCCTGAAGATTCACTGTGATCGTTAAGCTGCTGCTCCACCTCTCCTGCTCGTATCCTAGTTACTTAAAGCAGACACAGGTAATTTGTGCATGTAAAATAGAGAAGATAGTTATCCTGTAACCAAGACTGGTGTAGCGTGTGTAAATGTGTGTGTATGTGTGTGTGGTAGGCTAGAGCTTTGTTGCATGAACTTCTGGATGCAGTCTATAAATAATGGAAAAAGCTGTAGCCCAGGCTCTTTGTTTAAAGAACCGTTTAACCAATCTGTGTGCAAGTTTTGCTTTCAAAGGCATAATCCATGCAGTGGTGAAACTCTATTAGCTAATAATACCATGCAAATGTACAACATATGGAACAATTACTATTACTGGTAATGGAAATCTGCCAATAATAGGTACTCAGTGCTATTTCAAGGCTTCTAAATTGAGCAAGCATTCATAGGAAGCTGGTATTATGTTTGAGTGATGCTTGGAATTTGATCCAACGCCCAGAGGTCAAGGTGGTTTTGGAAAGTCTCATATAGACATCCTTTCAGATTTTATAACCAGCCTGTTTTCCTCTTTTAAATCCAAAGAAAAATTAACCCCAGACAGTATGGCATACAAAAATAATTTGAACATGTAGGTGCAGCATGATAGTGATTATAGGATGTGGTTGCTGGCAAGGAGCAATCCACAGACCAATAAACCTGTTCTTTAGTTAACTTTTTAATTGGGATGGGATATATTAATAGAATTTGACTTATTCTTATGCAACTGTTTTAATCTTATTTATAAGTCAACAGTAAAATAGTGTAAATTGAACCCTGAAAGTAGTTTTGATTTATAAGGTTAGATATTGGCTGAACTAGAAACCAAATAAGTGGTTCTTGGAAAAAGATGCACCCTCTCTTTAACACCAGGATGGCATGCAAGTGAAATATGGACTTTTCTGTACTGGAAAGATGTGCCCTTATTGAACCTGGCCACTGCAGATGGGGGAGAACTGTATTTCACTTTATTTTTAATGAATTGTTGTTGTTATTTGCCATCAGGCTGGCTTCAACTTATGGTGATGCTCCACCTTGCAAAATTCTTTGTATTTATGACAAGAAGAACTTGAATTGTGGGGGATGGGAGAAAGTAAACCATCTCTAAATCAAATTGGTATAAATTATTTGGGCTTGTAATATCATCTTGTAGCCAGAGAAGCAGTGGACATTTGTAGAATACCGAATTGTTGGAAGTTGCCAAAAGATAGGATGAAATGAAAAGCATACTGATGACTAATTTCTGGAGAATGTTAACCATCAAAAACTGTTTTCAGCACCCATGCAAAGAGCTCTAATATATCCTGGCTAGACTTTCCATTTACAACCATTTGAGAAGATCTGCTTTCTGTTATTTGGTAAAATACCTAACATATAAGGTTACCTTATGCAGCTATGACCCAGAAAATTACACAAAACTTTGCACAGCATCATCTGGTGCTGTGCTTTGGAGATCATGTGGCCTAAGAAAATCCAGTTCTATTTTTGTTGCTGTGCTAGACTTCTGGGGTTAAGTATACTACAATCAGATGTTTGGTGGATAGGAACTTTTTACTTTTGGATGAGCTCTGGCCTTTCATTTGAACCAATGAAGGTTTTTTTTTTTTAATCCTAGCATGGGTTGGACTTCATATGATGTAAGATCTGTGCGCCTCCTTAATTTAAGAGTAAAGTAGATGCCTTACATTTGATGTCTTACAAGAAGATGCCTTACATTTGTCTATAAATGTCAACTTCAGTCATCTCAATAGAAAGGCAGGCAATAATTTTTTTAAAAAATAATAAATCAGGGCAGCATGACTCTAGCTCATGTTTTCTGCTGCCATTTTAAATTGCTTGGATTATTATGAACTGATGGAAGATGAGAAAGGATAGATTTCATTTTGCTAAAAGAAACTGAACTGTCTTTCAAATATCCAGCTTTCATAAAGAAAGAGAAATCTGGAATCCTATCTACACTTCTCTAGGTGTAAATTCCATTGGCCTCAGTGGGTTTTACTTCTGAGTCGATGTATATAGGACTGCACTGCATGTCCCAAGAAATTCAATGGTGCTTACCTCTTGAGCAAAGATACTTAATATTGGGTTGCACAGTGGCAAACCTGTGTACTCTTGCCTTAATGCAAACCTCCCTGAACTCACAGTGGGGTTTAGTTTTTGATAAACATAAACATGCCTGTGATGTATCAGCATCTTTTTGTTGGCTGCTATATATATATATATGTGTGTGTGTGTGTGTGTGTGTGTGTGTGTGAGTGTATATTTAAGCAAGAAAACTGCAAGCAACTTAATGAAGACATGGGCCAGTCTGTATTATAAATGGCAGCCTTATAACTCTGTAGTTCAAAAGCTAGTAGCCATGGTTCTGCAGAAGCCTGTTTTGGGTGGCTAGTAGTCTTATTCACCTTACAGACTTTGACATTAACCAAGAGTATTCTTGGATCTGGCAAGGGAAATATGGAAGCAGTTTTTTAAGCGCGTAGGCTGCATATATGTGTGTTAACTACTGATTAGCTGGATGCATCTCCTGATTTGGGTAAGAATGAGCTGCCTCTTCTAGTTTCCCTGATTGCTGCACATGGCTGCTTGCTCATAACCAGAAGAAAATTGAGGCCATTGCTTTGTTTGCTCACTAAATACTCCTGGTCCTTGGCGTCATTCGCTCTTCATAGACACATTCTCAATACAGGGGTTGCCATATATTTGGTTGTGAAGCAGAGCAGGGTTTGAAAAGTTACTTATTTTGGATGCCGGCATGGCAACTAAACATGTTGATGGATTCTGGGAATTGTAGTGCTACGAATTAAATTTCCCAAACTCTAGCAGAATGGATAGTTATCTCACTTATACTTTCTGGACTTACTGACCTCAGTCCTGTTCCTGTCCTTCAAAACTCACACAGATTTACATGAAGTTTATATTCGTGTTTATATTATATTCATATTCATGTTTACTCCACTGGCAATAAGTAGTACTTGCAGCCACCATCATTATGTTAAATGCTTACCATCAAATAGCTTTGAATTTACTGTCAGTGTTGCGGCTGCATTAACTCATCTCTGAAACAATAAAAGCAATCCCCAGTGTATGCTTTCTTACAAACTTGTATTGAACAAGGGGGCAAATGTGGCTAAAGAGTACACTTTAATTAGATGCAAGAACATTAAACTGGTACAAATTACTTCAAGGATTTTCTGTTCTAGGAATCTTAAATTAGTTGTGCGGTCATCAGCTCGCATGCTACGTAGCTATTGACAGTGGGTAGTGGTGGCAAAGTAGTACTGTGTCTTGAAGTAGAGCTGGGGAATCTGTGGTTCTCAGATCTCACTGGATTACAGCTCCTATTATCCTAGCTAGGGCTTATGGAAGATGGAGTCAGATGAAATCAGGAAGGCCAATGTGTATTTATCCTTGGTTTAAAGGAAATTCCCTCTGGGCACCTGGAAAGATATCTAGGAATCATGAGAAAGAATTGACTGTGAACCCTAAAGGCAAAATGCTGCCTGAGAGCTTGTCTTGCTGGACAATTTGGAAAGCATTGTTTTATTTCCTTGTTTTATGCTGAGTTTGGCCATTGTTTTGATCACAACTTTCAGAAGCCCCCAACCACATGGCCAGGTCTTGCATGCGGATCTGATGAAGTTCCAAAAAACCTCTCCAAACGTTGCCAATTGTAGCATGATCTCATTATACTCATCTTTGATGGCATCCTATATATTGACTATATTTATATGTACTGTATAGAGAAACTCAAGGTACACAGTGTGACTTTCTTTTAAGATGAGGGCCCTTAACACTCCAGCCATGTTGAGTTGCCATTGAATTAACTGTACAATCTCAGAATGAATAAAATTTGTTGTGTTGGCTGCTCAGACAAGACTAGAACCCACACTTTAAACTATTGGGGATGGGGACTCAGAAATATAGGGGGGATGCTTCTAACAAGATTTGCTGACAAACAATATTTTCCCTCTTTTTGCAGGCCATGTCTCCTCGTGGCAGATGATTAGTTGCTAAGATAGTTCTAAATATCAGAAGAATCTCTCCTTGGCACAGTCAAGGGTTGACGGAGACACCAGCTTCTCCTTTTTTTTCCTCTGAGTGTGTTCCACTAGAGCATTCAAAACTGTTTCTCCAAAGAGTTCTGCAGAAACTCAGACTGTTTTCTAAAGCAGAAGCACCAGAGTCCACAGCGGAAGCAATGGGCAGCGTGCGAACCAACCGCTACAGCATAGTTTCCTCGGAAGAGGACGGCATGAAGCTGGCAACCATGGCGGTTGCCAATGGCTTTGGAAATGGGAAGAGCAAAGTACACACCAGACAGCAGTGCAGGAGCCGGTTTGTCAAGAAAGATGGCCACTGCAATGTTCAGTTCATTAATGTGGGTGAAAAAGGCCAGCGTTACCTAGCAGACATCTTCACCACCTGTGTCGACATTCGTTGGAGGTGGATGTTGGTTATCTTCTGCCTGGCTTTCATCCTGTCATGGCTGTTTTTTGGTTGTGTGTTCTGGTTGATTGCCTTATTGCATGGGGACCTAGAGAATGGGGAAAGACCTTGTGTCTCTGAAGTGCGCAGCTTCACTGCAGCCTTCCTTTTCTCCATCGAAACACAAACAACGATTGGATATGGCTTTAGGTGTGTTACAGACGAGTGCCCCATTGCAGTCTTCATGGTGGTTTTCCAGTCAATAGTTGGCTGCATCATTGATGCCTTCATCATTGGCGCTGTCATGGCTAAGATGGCTAAACCAAAAAAGAGAAACGAAACTCTCATCTTCAGCCATAATGCTGTAATAGCCATGAGGGACGGAAAGCTGTGCTTGATGTGGCGGGTTGGTAATCTGCGCAAGAGCCATTTGGTGGAAGCACACGTGAGAGCCCAACTCCTCAAATCCCGAATCACTACCGAAGGAGAATACATCCCTCTGGATCAAATAGACATCAATGTTGGGTTTGACAGTGGAATAGACCGTATATTTTTGGTTTCACCCATTACAATTGTCCATGAAATAGATGAAGAAAGCCCCTTGTATGACTTATGTAAGCAAGACATGGACAATGCAGACTTTGAAATTGTAGTAATATTAGAAGGCATGGTGGAAGCCACAGCCATGACCACCCAGTGCCGTAGCTCATATCTGGCAAGTGAAATTCTCTGGGGCCACCGTTATGAACCTGTACTATTTGAAGAGAAAAATTACTACAAAGTGGATTATTCTAGGTTCCACAAAACATATGAAGTGCCGAATACACCACTCTGCAGTGCCAGAGACTTAGCAGAAAAAAAATACATCCTCTCTAACTCAAATTCATTTTGCTATGAGAATGAAGTGGCCCTAACGGGCAAAGAGGAAGAGGACAGTGATAATGGGGTGCCTGAGAGCACTAGTACGGACACCCACCCAGACATGGACCATCACAGCCAAGCAGGAGTGCCCCTAGAGCCTAGACCTTTAAGGCGAGAATCTGAAATATGACTGAAGGAAATGATTTCCACTTTGGTTGAAATCTGTCTCTCAGTTAACTGGCATACTGCTCTGAGAAGCGGCTGGAAACAGTTTTTCAGATGATGGTACTGTTGAAGAGACGGGCATTACAGCCCCGAGGCGTTAACCTAGGCTGGTTTTTAAGTGCTGTCTTCAGAGGAGAGACAGCAAAAACGTGAATTTGGAACAAGAAGCACTATGTCTGCTCATGACTAGAAGGCACATATATGTTGTAGAATAAATTAATGTATATTTTTTTTTTACAAAACTTGAACTTGCAGGCAAGCTTTGGTTGAATTGTATTGTTTGTCATCTATTCTCTCTCTCTCTCTCTCTGTCTCTCCCCCCCCCTTTCTTTTTCTCTCGAAATGCTTCTGTCTTGGGAACAAGAATGTTTTTAATGGCATAACAAAGGCAAGAGACTGCCTTACTGTTTTTTTAAAAGTTGCTGCTAACTACATGAACACAAATTATAATTATTTTTTTGTCGTAGTGTAGTATTCATGTTTCTTTCATATATCCATTTAAACAACAACAAAATAAAGTAGTGATGGGAAAGGAGACCCTCAGTGTTGAACTTGCTAATTTCAAAGCTCTGGCGATCAGTCAAAGTGACTGGTGATGCTAGGGAAGCTGAACGTTTTGTTGAGGCCAGTAGTTTGGTGGCTAGAATCAATTTCTCTCAGTAGTATCCAGTTACATAAGGAATGTTATGTAACACAAGGCCAGGCAGTAGCCTACAGCAAGATTTTTTTTCCCCTTAAAAAATGTGTTGGGGAATGGAATGAGATTTATTTTTCATCTGAAATATGTTTTAATTTCAAAACTACCTAAGTGAATACCAAAGAGGAAAAAAAATTGCACACTTTTGCACAGTGAATTTTTTTTTTATTTATTTAAATAGAACAAGCTGCTTTCAGACTGTTTTTCCTCCCCAGAGATCCTTTATGTCTGGAGTATTTTCTAATGCACCTTATTCCAAAAGTAAAGCTGAGGATAAATTGTAAAGCCCTTTTTTGCTCCAGCACCTCAGTTTGGGGAATAAGCTCATATGATGGCAGAAAGTAAAATGTTAAGCGATGTTTACATTCCAAAGCAGCTTCTGTAATGCAGAACTGTTACAAGTGGACTAGCATTTTGAGAGACTGATCTTTCAAAGGCAACCAAGGCAATCATTAGGATCCATCTGATGCTCAATCTGTTTAATGTTTGGTAAGCATTGGCAAAGGCTTTGCTTAGACTTAACTGTAGCAGATGTCTGTTAATGAAGCAACAGGCTGGTCCCAGGAAGGTGAAACTGGCATGGTAAAATCTAAAGGAAGGATCTCAGTGGCTTCTGTATCTGGTGGGATCCCTTCTCTTTGCTAGGACTAGGGTGCCAGCAAGTGGATCTGTTTTACTATTGTCTAGATTGTTTGTTGAGGGGATCATTAGTCTGAAGGGAATAATGCTGTAAAAGAGTTCCCTCTTCTTGTTTTTAATGACTTGATCAGCCTTGGTGAGGTTATTAGTGGATGCAAAATCTGTACCAAATTTTTTGAACAGCTACTGAGACCTTCTGCTGAACCATGACTTTAATGGTATTTTTGGATCCCCTGCCAAGAATGCTTTAAAGATTCGCTGTGCCTCTAAGATCAAGTGTACCATTTCAGCTGCACCCATAAGTTAAACACATACAAACCCTTCCAAGAGGAAGGAATTGAGGTGTCACCAAGGATTCAAACCTGAAACTGTTTTACAGTATTTGATCCCACTGTATGCCATTAAAAATAGCTTGTTCTGGGTCTAATGTTGTTTTCCGTTACATCTTGGGAGATTTTAGAGGAGGCAAATGGAAGCAATATGGCATTTCCCAGAAGATGGAATTAACTTTAAGCAGAATGGGTGGGTTCCAGGCTGCAAAAATTGGATATTGTAAATGTAAACAGGTTTGTTTACTTTTCCTCTTAAGGCAGATATTGTTGATGCACTATGTGCTGAGGCTGATTCTATAAAAATGGGGAAGCTAAATTTGCATGGAAACCTGGTGAGTCTCTGGGTTAGAGAAGCAATGAAAGCAACTGAACCTGACTTGTGCTGCTATTGTGATATATTTTTGCAATGAAAAATAAAGTGCAAACCAAAGAGTATTTAGTGACATGTTAAAACAAAAAATGGGGAGCAAGCTTTTCCAAAATGCACAAAGCTCCCACTTGTAAGACTTGAGACATTAAATGGAAGGGGGGATGGAGAAAGTGTTGAATATATTTGTTCTAAAGATGAACACACACAGAAAGGGGTTTTTCTTTTTAAAATCTGTTACTCTTTTTCCCTGAGGCAGAGTTGATTGTTGATTTTTTTTTTCCTTTTCCAAGATGCAGGGTTTTGTGTTTTCATATTTTTTAAAAAAAACAAAAGAGAAGAAATAGAAATGTACACTTTTATAAAATTTATCAAGTATTTTCATATTTAAAGCCAAAATGTAAATAGTAGTCCATTTGAAAAGAAAAAGAAGGAGAAAAGGCCAAGATGGCATCAGTTAGAACCTACAATGCTACTGGTTAGCATGGTTTTTGCAAATATTTGCAAGCCTTATGCGATTTCTAATGCTATGAGTTTTTTGTTGTTATTTATTTAGGCATGGATGTTTAATTTGATTGTGCTTTTTCCTTGATGTTGGCATTTTTATTCCTGCTTTCAAATTGTTAGAACTTGATGAGAGTGGATAATCCATTGAACTCTTTCTTGGTTCAGGTTTCCCCACTTCAAGTAACCCTGTGGTCTAAATCCAATTGCTTGTACCAGCTAAAGTAGACTCATCAGATCAATGTGTTGACTTAACATTCAGCAGTTAAGTCAATAGGTTTGCTGTGGTTGAGTTTAGCAACTGGGTTTGGGCCTTTGTCTTTACCTGTTTGCTTCTGCATAGGGAAACTGTTAGGAGGAAATTTTCATCTGTATAGATATCATGGTACCTGCCCTCAATTATCTTCATAATTCTTTTAAAGCAAATCCCAAGAATCCTGGGTTCCGTGATCACTGGGAAGCTACAGAAATTGAGTAGTTTTAAGTAAATGATAACAATAATTGTGCAAAGTGTTGAGAAGTATAGCTTGGTGGTGCAATCTTCAACCACTTAATGCTGATGGGAAATTTCCCACTAACTTCACTGGAATGTGGATTGCATACTTAAGTCCTTAAGCCACAAATATGAGTTAAGGCACAAGCAGTAATTTTCCTCTTCCCTAAAAAATACTTGAACGAGGGCCCTTTTCTTATATGGAACTGTCTTACACAAGGCACATCCAAGGTAGGCTAGGCAGCTCTATTGTTTTTCATTGGTGGTCTGGTGTGTGAGTTTTCGAGTTAATAAGATCACTGCATGTGTGTATCCTCTGGGTATACAGTGCAATCACAAGTCATCTTTTTCATTTGCTCTTCATTCAGTCACACATGCTTTTGGCAAAGACAGGGTTCTGAGTCTGCTATTTTTGTTCTTTTGTGTCCTTTTGTGTGTGTGTGTGGGATTACAAAGTAAAACTGAGAAGTACTGTAATGTCTTTAAAAAAAACAAAAACAAACCTTGGCTGCTGCTCACCATTTTCAAGATAAGAGGGTGCTGCATAGTTGCCATCCCACAGGCAACCTGAGAGTTCTCTCTTTCTCTTCTATAAATGGATTTTCTGTCCTGCAGCTGTTTGTAAGGTGAACAAACCAATAGGCATTTGACAATCGTTCTCCCTTACTATTTTCCTGTTTGCAGCCTTTTGTATCTAAGTCTTCCTAATGTACTGCACAAATCATGGACTGTACAGATTTTTATATATATATATATATATTATGTCTTATTTTATTATTTCTAAATAAATAAAAAATAAAGTATTCTTGCACATTTTATGTCTACTCTCTTGAAAGGAAACAGGTCACATTTGGTTGCAGTATGCATAACTATAGAGCAAGTTGGTTTGACTGTTGACTAATGCTCCAGGAGACTGGGGTCATCTTGGGCAGGTCACATTCTCTCAGCCACAGAGGAGGCTGATAAACCCTCTCTGAACAAATCTTGTCAAGAAAACCCCATGATGGGCTCGCCATAAGCAGGAAACGACTTGAAGGTACCTAACAACAACAAAATACGTAACTGCTCTTTCTGGATGTGAAAGTAGTTTGTGTAGCAAAATTACATTGCTCCACACTCCCTAATATAGAGATGGGTGATCTAGATGAGATGCCGGCTCCCATCAGCACCCAGCAACACAGTCAGTGACCAAGAATGATACAAAAAGCATCTAGTGAGCCATTGATTTGTCAATCTGGCTTGAGTAGGACACCTCATACAATTCTGAAGACATTCTGAAGGAGTCAGTGTGTCTAAATGATCACTTGTCTTTATTTTATAGGTACAGAATCCCTTACAGTAGCAGCTTCCTCTATTTGTAATAGTGGGGAATCTTACGTTAAGTGTGGGGTGAAAAAGCCAACAAGAGAGGAATCCTATTTTTCCAAGGATCTTGGTTATACAGTTATTTTCTCCTGTTTCAGATGCTGCCCTAGTGAAACTTCTCCCTTGTTTCTTATGTGCCTGTGTGCAGGTGTGCGTGTTTGTTTGTTCCAGAGCAAATATGGGCCTATTCATACCATATTTATTTAAAGAGTGAACTTGTGCCAGAACAAGATAGAGCATATACTAAGTTTAATCCTTTATAACAATACCAGAACCTGCAAAGCACTTACATCTGGATTTAGTATCTCGTGTGAAGCTGGATACGCAATTTTTCCCTTGAATGTGATACCCCTCCCACCAATAATAACACATTTCCCTCCTGAGGGGTCAGTACAGTGTGCTTTCACAATATATGTCTGATGCTGGGAAGATGACCAGAATATCCTGCTTTCCTTCTCAGAAGACCCTCACCTAAATTCTGTACTTTAGCAGACTTGTCTACACAAAGGAATGATTCCTTTCTGGATAGTGCTTCCAGCTGAATTTCAGGACCCTGCACCGTAGCTCATCCCATTTGTTAGGATCCCTGCAGCCCTATGGTGTAACTTTTTCATGGCAGTTGCGTAGGGATGGGGGGTGGAGGGCCGGAGGCAGTTTGCCCTGGGCAGCAATGTTTTTGGGGTGTCCCAGCCCATAGCCATGCCCCCGTGTGCCCTGGCCATGCCCCCCATGCACTGCAGCCACGTCCCTGCATGCAGTGGCCACACCTCTCGTGCTGTAGCCCTGCCGTCTTCCACCCCCCCAAGACTCCAAGCTCCCCCACTGTTTCATGGAGAATCTGTAGGAAGGATGGGGTGGGAAAGTTTGCTTCAGCTTAGCACACCTTCACACTCTGCAGCATGAATTCGACCTCAATATTGATATCATTATTTAAAGACAAGTATGTGACATTCACCTCTCAGAGGCTGTATAAACATTTTTCCCCACTTCTGAAAAAGCTATGCCTTGCAGTGGTGCAAGCTATTGTACCAGGATCCTCTATCATTGTCTGTGTTACATATATTTGCATATACTGCATAGCAAAGGCACTAAGAAATCCTATTGCTGAATTGCAAAGATGCTAACAGGACACTGGCGTCAGTCCCTTTGTGCTTTGCTGGCTCCCCTATGTAACGTAATAGCAGCCCCTTACTGAATATGGTTGTTACGGAGCTGTCCAATTCTACTTCCTGCAGATGTAAGTCTGCTTATGAAGATGCATGTCCCCAACAGGATTCTGGGCCATTAAGCATGGGGTGGAGGGGAACCCCTCACAGATGAGTTACCTTTTTTTTTTTTTTGGTCTGTGCAAGAATGTAGCACTACAGCAATCAATAACTGACAAAATATTAAGTCAGACTGTGGGCTTGAAAGGTCCACCTTTATTTCTGGCTTTCCAACTTTCTGGTGTGCTGATAACATCACTTGAAAAGGAGTGGCAGATGTATACTCTGTTGTTTGGAGTTGTGAATGAAGAGGAGAAGACTACTTAAACTGTAATCCAGAGATCAGTTAAATTGGCTTAGGCCATTTCCGCACTATCATGTTACAGTTCTGTTAGTCCACTTTCAACATCCTATGGAATCCTGGGGTTTGCACTTTAAGGAGCAGCCTTTAGAATTCCCAGCTAGAGAGCTCTTTGGCCTCAGTAAACTGCGAGCCCCAGAATTCCCCAGGATGTTGAAAGTGGAATAATAGCACTATAACAGTGTAGTGGAGAAATAGCCTTAGTCTCCATGGCCATTATATGTTTTGTGGCTTGCAAAGTCTAGGTGATAGTCCTTCCCTAAGGTCTCCTGCAGCATCTGTAAATCACACATTCCTCATTAGGATAAAAAAGGAAAGAAAGTTGTGATGAACCCATATTTCCAGGGAATAATGTTGGCATTATAGGAGCTACTCATATCATCATAGCCAAAAGAATCTTCTCAAGGGAGATTTGGAATGAAGTGAGAAATGCCCAGTGATAGATACTTGCATGCTGTGGACATTAAGTCACTAGGAGCTAGGCTTGCAAAAAGCACATCTCCTTCACTCATTGTGACAAACTCATGAAGGCATGGAGATTTGTAGGGGGAGTTGTGAGTGTTAATAAGACTAAAAATAGCAAAATTAGAGCTTATACAAAAAATGGGGGGAAGAACTAGTCATGCTGGCTCAGGAATTCTGATAGTAAGGTTAAAAAGGGATTTCCCAAGCTCTCTTTGAATATAAAGCTAATTTTGAGTCTTTGATAAGAGCAAGGTCATCAAGAAAAATCATTCTCTCATATATATACATATATGATACATATATATGTGTGTGTGTGTGTGTGTGTGCGTGTGTGTGCGTGTGAGTGGCATGCATATATATATATATATATGAGAAGAGGATCTAAAAAGGAAAAAATTATAGAACTTACTATACAGGCAGAAGGCATATTCGTTCAGTCACCTTTGTGGCAATTTGCTTCACTATGCGTTATATTGATTTCTTTCCCTAGGCCCCTTTCCTCTCTTATATCTTGCAGAATAGAATTTCACTAGAATTCCCCCCCGCCCCATTAATGAAAAACTACCTAATTTTTTTCTGTGTACTTTGCAGATGGGGAAAATCTGAAATTGTGTTTTGTTGAGAGGATCTTTCTGCGTGTGTATTGAAGGAATGGAGAACCTTTGGTCCTCAAGATACTTTAAACTATAACTCCCATAGCGCCATGCTCTCAGCCATGTCTGAAGCATGGCATGCATTCATGGAGAAGAGACTGTGCTTGAGTTGGGTGACAGCTAACTGTCCTGGACTGTAAACAAGAAGGGATACCTGTGCCTGATGAGGGATAATCATTTATAGTATTTGAAAGCCTTAGTAAAGCTGTATCCGCACTATTGAGCTGCCTCTTGTTCAAATGTCAGCCTTGTCTAATGCGTTTGCTGTCTCCTCTTATGACGAGGCCACTTGCATCTGTGAACTGTAGAAAATCAATAATCTTTGCAGTGAAAGCATTTGATCCCCAACACTAATTGCGAACATAGAGACGGCATGTGTTTTTGGCCACAGTGATAGACAGACCAGTATTGTCTTTCCAGATGACTGTTGCATGGTTTACAGAGCTATCTCTGCCAGTGATGCTCTCTTCTATCTCTGAGGAACAGTTTTGCATAGCCACTCAATAAGCAAAACCTCTTCTGTTGTTACCACTATGCTTCAGAAATATAGAAAAGGCAAATCATGAATATGTATCATGGTGATTGTTACATTTCCCCCATCCATTCACTTCACTCAGCCTCTTCCCTCTCTTGTATTTTCCACGATAGATTTTCACTTTAATTTGACCACACACACACAGTTTAAAAACAAACAAACACCTTTACCACATTTTCTGATGTGCTTATTTGATGGAGGAAATCTGAGAGATCATGTCTTGTTTTAGTGGCAGGATCTTTCTATATATGCATTCCAGGAATGGGGAATACTTCTCTAGAGAGCCCACCACTGCAAATACCCCACTCAGAGAAGTGAGTTATCAACCTGGGCCTATGAGCAGCAGGAGCAGTGTGGGACACAAGTGGGAGAAAGAGTGATCCAGCTCACCATGCTTTTCCCATCTGCCCTATGAAGTGCATGTTCATCCCACCTCATGGGTGGGTCTGAACTAAAGACCGCTGCAAATATTCTCGAGAAACTGAATTTACAAGGCTATACCTCTCTAGATCCACCACATTCATTTCCGTCATAGCCTAAGGTAACAGGAAAGGAACGTATCTTTAACTACCATGGTTCCTGGGAGGTGCAATTTGGGAAGAGGCATTTAGAACTCTCAACTCCTCTGCAGCCTCTGACCAAACAACAAATCCCATACAATGGAGCCATGGCAATTAAAGTGGAATCATAGCACTATAGTGGTGTAGTGTGAAAGGGACCACAATAAATAGCAACACCGCATCCTATTTTATGAAAATAAACAAGGGGTTAATGTGCCCTCTCTGATAAGTACACTAACATTTTTTCAGACTGTTCAGTGCCTAGAAAACTCCTAAAAGGAAGTATAACAATAATAATGAATGAAATCATAGATCTTTCGTGACATGGATGACGTGGTTCAAAGGAAAAGCAATATTTGCCCAGGATTATCAAGTAGTTGTATGTGTCAGAGAAGTTAAAGAAAGTTCAGTCCAGCTGGCTGCCCCACCTACCCAGGGAGTGCTACACTATACCCAATTGCAGTTGTGAATGCTACTATGGAAGAAAGCTACAAAACCTTTAAATATTTCAGTGAAAATTGGACCAAAGAAGTGCACGGAGTGTTTTGTTCACTCCTGCACCTTTCTGCGCTGCAACTTTATTAATGCTAACTGGGAGCATCAGAGGACAAGAAGTCCTTGACTGGCGCTCTTTCTGTTTCTTCCATTACATCGTTAATCAGGAAAGATATTAACTGTTGTATGTTAAGATTATTTGTTAAGTGCCAGCACCCTAAAAATGGCATCATCCTGCACAGGTCTGGCAAGCTATCTCTATTTCTTTTGGCACATAGGTCCATATAATTAGGAGCCCTGAAAGAGTAGCTTCTCCTGATTCTGGCCACATTTAAAATTACAGACATGCAGAGATGGGAGTCCCCCTACAACACCCACCCATACCAAAACAGAATTTATAATGCATAAGTTGCATGTCCAGGGTAGTTTTACTGTAACTTCTCAGTGTTCTCTGCTTTCTTCAGGTTTTTTTTGTTAAAACCCTGAGTTTTTTGTTACCTATAACCCTATGTGATAATCCTTGGCTGGGGTGCCATGGAAATACTGTAAACATCTGTTTTGCAAGACGGCTGGTTACCATTCACTACAATAGTTATAAATGGGCTTGTTCATATTTAAATTTTGCATGAAATCAAAGAAAAATTGCCATTTACAAGTGATGAGATGGGTGAGATAGGAATAGGGAATAGTGAGAATATTATTTGGTTTTGTTTTTCATAAGGCTGTACTAAATGTTTCAAATTTCTCCATATTAAGGATGAAAAGATGTTTGTATCTAAATAAAATGTAGGAATAACTGCAACCGATTGATTTCCCCATTTAGTCCTAGGGCTTTTTGAGTGCTTAGCTCTATAATTCCTTTTGAATTCCTGGATATGCCATTCTACCCTTTTAGCACTGAGTTAGAGTTGCCACATTTTTTTTCTAGTGGCCTCCTCATCCATGATACCTATATGTCAGTCATGTACAGTGTGGATACCTCCATGCTAAAAACAGCTAGAGCTACTGACTTTTTCTAGCACACATGGGAAAGGATTTTATTTTGATTTGTCTTTAAAGGATTTCTCCAAATTTGTAAATTTCTTTGTATTTAGTAAAGAAAGAGAGACTGAGATTTTAAAACATGTGGGTGTAATAGTTAAAGAAATGAATAGATTTTACTATCTCACCTCTGCCAGAAAATTCAGTAACTGATATTTTTGTTTTGTTTCTTGAATAAGTATAGTGAGCCATAGTAACTTGTGGTATTTACAATAGGTGAGTGTCATGCCTACTCCCATAATTTTTGAAAAAAGTCAGGTCACAAATCCTGAGGTAATTTCAGCTGTTCAGTTCATTGCTGTACAGAAGCCATGCTTGTCCCGTAGAAGTCTTCCTTCAGCTTCCCCGATTCCTTCCTCAGCCGTCGGAGTCTCCTCGTTCCTGCTAAGTAACGATTAGACCACAGGGCTTAACTGTCACTTTTCAGTGCCAGGCTGTGGAAATGAGAGCTCCTACTACCCCGTTGCTACAGGAAGATGGTGCCCCCCCCGCCCCTTGGCACTGTGAGAGAAAGAAGAAGCCGTGCATCTGTTTCTGCTGGCTAGGGTATAAATTCCCTTAGGATTTCAAGGAAAGAAGGTCACTTCTTGAGGCTTTCTTAATAGGGAGGCAATATAAAACTTGAGTGCTGTTTTGGCAAGGTAGAGCCGGTGACCAGTTTCAAATACCAAGGGCATTTTCATGTTTCTCTCTGTGTCCGTTCATGCTGCTTGTGTAGGGGCAGAGATCTTAGATATATTCCAAGGCTTTTAGATATAGTCAAGATTAAATCACAAAAAGAAAAGAAGGGGAAAAAAAAAAAAAGTCCAATTTTCAAGTGCGTTTAGTTGGTTTCACCTTAAAGAAAAAATGAATACCTCAGAAATTCCTGAGGAGCAGCCACATGTCATTGTAAATGGCACATAGAAGGGGATGCTGTCCCCCTCTCTAAATGGCCCCTTGCCTCTCTGTGCCCATGACTGTCCCTGTGACTCAGGATTCATGAATGTCTATGTGGGAATACACCTTCAGCTGGCCCTGCCACCCACCACTGCAGCAGGCCACAGCAGACAGAGATAAGGCTGGAAGCAGGGCCATTCTACCCTCCTTGCTGAAAGTTAGTCTCCCCCTCCACTTTCCTCTCTGTCCATTTTTTCCCCCTTGGCACATGTCTGGCCCTCCCATTAGGCAGAGTGAGGCAACTATTTCAAGCAGCAGATGCTTCCAGCTGCTCTTTCTTGAGCCTCCTGAACTTTCTTCTGCCTTGGAGGGGAGGCATATATATCCAGTCACTTAGACTGTCCATATATGGAGAAGGATTTCTCTCCACTGTCAGCGCCTTAGAAGGATGGCTCACCGGCCAGTCCTGTCAGCTTCTGTGCAGGGAGTGGAGTAGACACCATCTTCTCCTTGGATGAGCCTTGCTTTTTGTGTGATACTTTCGTGACTACTCCTAGAACCCCTTTGGCTGAGGAGCACGCAGTGGTGGAACTAGGTAGTTTTAAAAAGGTTCTTCCTGATTAAATGCAGCGTGGGGCAGGGATGGCATTGCTTTGCACGGTCATATCCGTTTCTTCTGCTGTGAAGCACACCATTGGCAAATCTCTTGCTACCTATCCAGCCCCCTTGCTCCCATGCTGTGTATATGTTTCTGCATTCCTGATATGTCAGATCAAAAAGAAACTGAAGAGCCTGACAGAAAATCTGATAGGAAAGAAATATACTGAACAAGAGAAGAGTGACATTTTAGCATTATTATTTAAGTCCCAGCATCAACAGGATTGTGCACATGGAACGGCGTTTGCATCTTCTGCCCTAATGCTAAAGAAGGTGTCTTCTTGTTGAAAAGTGGCAAAATATTTTAAAGTGGGGAAAAAAGGATAAAATAAGCCTCTGTAACCATGTACTTGCCTGCCCTGCCATCCCCCAAGTCCAAAATGGTTTTCAATGCAAGAAAGAAGGAAAGGATGCGGGACACAGCAACACAGTGATGTCATTCAGCCAGTCTGCAGTTTCCCTCAAACTGATTCCAAAAACTGTTAAAAGGCATAGCTGCTGGGAAGGGTAAAAGGGGAGCCAGGAGGAGTGAAACGGAGGAGAAGGAAGAGACTAGAGCAAATGCAGAGGACAGAGAGGCAAGAAGGTAAGACGGAGGGAGATCCTCTGGAGCAGTGGTTCTCAACCTGTGGGTCCCCAGATGTTTTTGGACTTCAGCTCCCAGAAGCCCCAGACACTATGGTCAATGCTCAGGGCTTCTGGAAGCTGAAGTCCAAAAACATCTGGGGACCCACAGGTTGAGAACCACTGCTCTGGAGCCTTAGAAGATCCCACAGGGTGAAAACTGGTTTTTAATCATTTTGAATGGCACTAGTGAAAAAATATTACCTCTGTTGGGCCTTGCCACACCCATGCCAGCTCTGATGCTGACACTTGCCTTGTTTTCCATCACCGGCATCATTTGTTGCTCTCTGCTTGGTAATTTATTTTATATATATATATATATTTGTGTGTGTGTGTGTGTGTGTGTGTGTGTGTTGGGGGTGTAATCTGTGGGGCCCAGGACTTCAGCTTCAAGAACCAGGTCTAGCTGCACTACTTTAAATGCATGCATAGTAAATAAATAACTTGGCCCTGCATAATGATGATGTAGAAGATATGGGGGACAGTTGGCCTCTTGCATGTCTTGAAATTTGAAGTGAAATTTGCAAATATAAACAAAGTGCGATGAAGAAAACACAACAAGGATGGGATGACACCTTTCTTTACAGAAGTCAGAGGGCAGGCTTTGAAGAAGAGACTATGGCCCTTTCCGCACCAGGCGATTAGAACAGGGCAGTGCGTCCTCGCAGGGAGGTCGTCTGCACCTTGGAGCGGACTAGGAGCAGACTACTTACCGGAGATCCACACCTCAGTCCACTCCAAGACGAACCCAAGTGGTCCTCCAGTGTGTTTTTGAAAGACTGGAAAAAACAGGTCTTTATTTTCTTGGAACGCGCCATTGCGTTCCTGCTCCCTTGTGCAGATTTGCAGGCTCTGAGGAGGGTGGGCTTTAGGCGTGGTGAGCTTCAGCAGTTGGTCAGGGCTCACGACCAACTGGAAGCTGCCATTTTGGAAGCCAGAAGCCACCATTTTGGAAGCCGGAGCAGTGCGGATCTGCAGACCTTGCACTGCTCCGATTCACGCTGGACCAAGGAGGAGCCCTGCGGAAGGGCGTCAGGGACAGTCAGCGTTGCTTCAGACCCCAGAAGAAGCGGTAGGTAACAGCATGGAGCGATTCCCTCTCCTTGTGGAGAAAGGACCTATGTCTTCAACTAGATGACATCTACAGCTTGTTCAGCTTGGATGTTTTCACGCTGCACATTTCTACCACGGCGATTCCACTTTAATTGCCATGGCAACCTCCTATGGATACTTGGGATTTCCAGCTGAGGGAGAAGTGTTTAGAATCCTCATCCAGGGAGCTCCTCCGGTGCTTCTGAGTAAACTATAAACCCTGGGAGTCCCAAAGATGGAGCCATGGTAGTTAAAGTAGAATCACAGAACTATGATTGTGTTAAAGTATTAAAGTGGAATCATAGCAGTATAAAACTATAAAAATGGACCATAAAAAGGGAGAACTACAAAAAGGGAGAAATAAGGGGGTTGGAGTTGGGCCAGCCATAGGGCCAGCAAGCAGACAGTCTTTTTCTCTAGGCCCTTTCCACATCTTACCTTCTTCTGGCGGTGTGGTGCGGGGATCGTGCAAGCAGCCTCCGGCGAGAGGCTTTCGCGTCCAGGGTCCTTCAGCTCTGCATGAGCTGCCTGTTCACGCGAGAGCCCGGCTCTTCCTCCCACAGGAAGCATGACCGATGCAGCTCCAGAGGCTCCGCATGCCAGGTAAGTGCGCGTGGGGCCCGGGAGCAATGTGCGATGGGCGCCTACCCTAACCTGGAGTGTAGTGCGATTGTGAGTGCGTTATGCAGATCGCTCCTCACAATCACGCAACGCTCGAGGGGCCCTTTTGCATGGTAAATGCTGTGCGGAAATGGCCTTAGCGAAATGGATTTATATTAAATCACAGTAACTATTTCTACATTAGCATCCATGCATAGAAATTATCATATGTAAATTTTATGCAGACCCATTCACTCCCCTCCTTCCCTTCCTCCTTTTAGGTGATGTGTCAATGGTTACCATACATATATAGCTCTTCTTATTTTCTAGTTCAATTTTTAGTAAGGAGGCTGTATGTTTTCTCGCATTCACTTTTGATATAAAGTACATCTAAACAGGAGTATACAAAAGGCAAAGCCAGACCAGTGGGCTAAGAGGGGGCAAACAGAATGTTACAGATGTTTCTTGCAGACTTCCCAGCCCAAAGACATGTTGAAAATTCTTTTTTCCATCCCCAAATTTTCCTGTAATTTATCATATATGTCTTTTTTTTTTTTAAAAAAAAAACTTAAAACATGATATGAAGCTAGCTTAGACTGAGCAAGTTTCCAAAAATTAGTCTAGAGAGGCTGTTGACACTTTGGCTGCAATCTTGCTAAACACAATGTAACGTAGTCAGACTAAGGCCATTTCCACACTGCACTATTATAATGCTATCATTCCACTTTCAACATCCTGTGGAATCCTGGGGTTTGCAGTTTAGGGAGGGGCATTTAGAATTCTCAGCCAGAGAGCCCTTTGGCCTCAATAAACTACAAACCCCAGAATTCCATGGGATGTGGAAAGTGGAATAATAGCACTAATAACAGTGTAGTGTGGAAATGGCCCAAGTAGCTGAGCTTAGTTCTCACTGATATGAGTGTGATTTCTGGTAAGATTAATCTGTCTAATGGTACCAAAGTACAAATCTTTATATATGACTATGTCAGATTGAAAGCTAGCATAAATGGGTTATAATGCCATAGAGAGATGTTTTCAATAAAAATTATATATTAAAACATGCTGAAACACAGAACATCTGACTTGAAAGAAACATAAAACTGAGCTGAACGGAGCCAGAGTGTCCTGTCCAGTGAAGTGATGCAGGCAGCAACTGCTGTACGCACCTGCCCCCCTCTCTCACAGGAAAATAACATGAAACATGATAACATAAAAATAACATGAATAATATGAAAATAACATGGCCTACTAACAGGCCATGTGCTTTCTGGGTGTGTCTCTCAAAGAGGTACTTCCGTATAGCAGAAACAATACTTTGAAGTCAGTGGATACTGGCCCAAGAGGAATCTGGCCAGGAGCATACCATAAATTTGTCCATCTAGCCCAGCACTGAATGCTTCAATTTGCAGTGGATATTCTCAGTATCAGACAGAGATCTTCTTGATCCTTTTATAGGATGTGTTTATTGATTCTTTAGTAACACCAGGGACTAAAAACAGGACTTTCTGTGTACAAACAGTGTGCTCTACAAGTCTTCCCAGTTGTTCCATTCTTTCAAATTCTTTTGTTGAGTGACAAAATCCCCCTTTGTATGTTTTTTTTTTAATAAAAAAGATACATTAAATATTGTGGTCTTTAATTCTTAGTTTTGAAAAACAGCTGCAAAGCAGAGTTAAGAAGACAATTAATCAAAATGTGATACAGGTTCTGCTTTGTTATGTGCCATCTAATTCCATTTGGAATCAAAGACAAGGCAGCTTCATAACTTTTTGGTACACCCTAGAGCCTCATCATACCATTTATCATCTGTGATAACTTTTATTTAAAGCACATTTGAAGGGCCTGAATTACCAATGAGGCCAACATGCTGAAGCTCCATCTAAAATAATGCCAGGCCATAAGCCGTTATGTAATGGGGTAGCAGGCTGAGAAAGCATGCAGTGTTGCTATGCGTGTGATCTTGTCTGTTTAAACCTATACACAGTGTATTACACTTCAGTGCCTTTTATATTGGTTTTGCATTAGTATTAAGGCAGCTGAGTAGACAAATTTAATCTCTCCCTTTCTAATTCTGATCTTTCTCCCTCATAAGGAGCTTTCCTTCATGTGATCTTCATGCAAAGGTGAGCTGAAATTTGTCATAATGCAGAAAAATTCCTGATTTTTTCCCCTCTTCTTACTTCATCCCATAGAGAAAAAAAGGCCCCTTTGTGTATTTCTTCGCTCCACCTTTTGTGATAGTCTTCCACACTCCCGCCCCCACCCGTGCTGTGACCTGGGACAATGCTAGGTCCAAGACATGATGGTGAATGAAAAATGGTGGCCATATAACCAACATGGTTGTTCTTGCTGTTGCTACTTACGATGTCAGCGAACCTCCCAAATCTCAGACAGAGGGATAAAGAAGCTGTGTTATTGCCGCTGTTCATGGCAAGGCATAGTTCTGAGAAAGGGCTAGAAAATTTATCTTCCCTTTGAAGAAATTAAATGCAAGGGACTCCCTGATTTCTCTGCCCTCAAAGAAGCTGGAGAATTTCATGAGGCCATTTTGTGAACAGCTTTACTTGTACGTGCACACTCTACATTTTTATGAGGTTTAATTACATGTGGATAATACTTTCAGTTCATGGGGCTCCTTTAAAATGTCCAGTGTGCTTGATGTGAATCTATATCCCATTCTCTGATGATTTGGTTCCAAAAAGCATCTGATGCTTACAACACAGGTGTTTTTAAGCTCAATGAAACTGCAAATCTTCTGAATGTCATGCTTGTCTTGGGATACTTTCGCAGGTTTGGACAGAATCTTGTAGAATGTCCTGGATCAGGGCTGTGGTGAAAGTTGGAACTGAAATTGCTGTTACAAAGATGTGAGTAAAAATAAACAAAGTTAATACAATTAATATATAATTCACTAATACAATTGAAAATGGTTTAGTCCAACCAGCCAAGAGAAATTAGAATAACATAACCATTATAATAGCATCAAATAATAAATGTGGGTGCTTAAACAATCATTTGTTTAAAAGTGAAATGGTTCCATTCAAAAATAAAGGCCAGGTTTCCATCTACTTGAAGGATTCACTTGGTGTGATTTTCATGGTATTAGACAGAGCTGAATGAATTCCTATTAAGCTGTACTTATCATTCTGTACCTGGCACCCAAAATATCTGGTCCAATATCAGTTTATTTCAGCATCTATCTTCCCGTTCTTCCTTGATTCAGGACTAAGATGCCCTTTGCTACTTGTTTTGAATAATGATCTTAACTTTCTACAAAAATACATAAATAATCTTTGAAGCCTTTGCTTTCATACCCGCAAAACTCCCCTGTTCCTCCCTATTATAAGTACAGTATAGCTTGTTCCAGTAAGAAAATCATGGGTAAAACATTAAGAAATTCTCCTTTTTTTCCTATTCAGTTGTCAGCTCCCACACTTCTTTTGAATTGATAAAAAAAAGTCTGTACAAATTACATGACAGGCATTTGATAACTGCTGTTTTTCTTCCTCTAGATGGTTTTCTTTGGGTACTTTTGCACATTTGAATGTACTATCCATTTTTATAAAACATTGGGGAGGATAGTGTTGAACCCATAGCCGTCTATTTAGCCAAAATATTGAAGAGATCTATGCATATACTGCTGAAAGCACAAATACTGTACACATGTAATTCAAAACCTTGTCTTCTAAGATGCCCCAGATCACACAGAAAAACATTATATGTATAGAACTTGCATAATCTTTATTCTCACAGCTTTGCTAGAATGTGTAGAATTTGGAAAGAGAGCTACACTAATAATCCAGATCCTCCTACTCAACAGTTTAAGTGTATTGCTGGCATCATATTGGTGACATACATAGGCATGAGTCCACCTTACACCTGTGCATTTTTTTTGGCGGGGGATCATTACGTACGTTGATATTCTCTTCTACCCTCTATAACACCCAAAGGGCCCCCTCAAGGACTCACTGTTGTGCTGGGAAATCACTTCTCCAGACCATTTTGTTGCTGGTGGAGAGTAGAGGGGATCAGGAAAGTGTCTGGCATTTTTCCCCATAGCCAGACACAGACTGATGACAGTATCTACTGAGGCCTCCAGGCAACCCTGGAAGATCTCAGTGGAAGATGTCCTTGGTCTTTGTCTGGCTATGAAAACCTAAACACCCTGGCTTTACATACTTCCATCCCCCTGCACTCTCCACCAGCAACAGAATTTCGGGGGTGGTGGTGGTGTATCACAGTCCTGGGGATGGTGACATGGTAGTCATAGCATAGTCACACATGAATAACTCTTATACTACTTCCAACAAAGCTATTTCCCCCCCTTTGGACCAAATTGGCTGGGTTTTATCTATACAGTACCTAAAAGTTTTTCCAGATGTAGCACGAGAGAGACTTCTTGAGAAATTTAATGTTCTCTGCCTACAAAAGCGGCCTGTGGCTTCACAAAAGACAGAGACATTCTGGATCTCAAGAACAGGTACTTACTGCTCTAGTGGTCTTTAAGTTTTGTTTGTCTCAGTCCCCACATGGTCAGGAGGGGAGTGGCCTCTTGACTGAGATCCTTGTAAACCAAATGAACAACAACAGAGACAATACCTGATACAAAAATGTAGGCCTGTGACTCCAACACCATCTCTTTTCTTCTCCTGAATGATTTTTAAACATCTTTTGTCTGATGAAGAAGGCAGTGGAGCTTCAAAAGCTTTCATGATATGTTTTAGAATCATAGAATCATAGGCCCTTTCCTCATGGCATTTGCCATGCGAAAGGGCACTTGGAGTGTTGCGCAATTGTGAGGAGCAATCTGCACAATGCACTCACAATTGTGCAATGCTCCAGGGGCTGATCGCGCACCGCTCCCAGGCCCCACATGCACTTACTTGGCGTGCGGAGCCTCCGGAGGCACGCCGGTTGCACTTCCTGCCCCAGCGCAGCCTGGGAAACTCCCAGGCTGCACTGTGGAAGGAAGAGGCAGGCTCTTGTGCGAGCAGGCAGCTTGTGCGGAGCTGAAGCAGCAGGGATGCGAGAGCCTCTTGCCGGAGGCTGCTTGTGTGATCCCTGCACCCCAGCGCCAGAAAAAGTTAAGATGTGAAAAGGGCCATAGAGTTGGAAGCGACAACAGGGGCCATCCAGTCCAATCCTCTGCCATGCAGAAATACATCATCAAAGTACTCCATCCAGCCTCTGATTAAAAACCTTCAAGGCAGGACACTCCACCACACTCCCAGGCAGCATATTCCACTGCCGAACAGCTCTGACTGTCACAAAGTTCTTCCTGAGGTTCAAGTGGAATCTTCTTTCCTGCAGTTTGAACCCACTGCTCCTTGACCTGATTTCTGGAGCATCAGAAAACAAGTCTGTTCCCTCTTTGATATGGCATCCTTTCAAATATTTAAATATGGCTATAATCTCCCCTCTTAACCTTCTCTTCTGCAGACTAAACATACCCAGCTCCCTAAGCCACTCCTCATAGGGCATGGCTTCCAGACCCTTCACTATTTTGGTTGCCCTCCAAAATACACTCCAGCTTGTCGACATCCTTCTTGAATTGAGGTGCCCAGAACTGGACACAGTATTCCAGATGAGGTCTAACCAATGCAGAATAGAGTGGTACCATTACCTCTCTTGATCTAGATACCATACTCCTATTGATGTAACCAAGAGTCATATTTTGTGCACGGCCAATAAGAATATCACTCTTTTGTGGATTTTGTATTTTGTTTTATTTTACTCTATAGCCAACATGGCTAACCTTGAATATGTTTGTTATGTTATGCTTGACCATGTAGGATCTCAGCCACTGTGTGAATGGTGATTATGTACAGGGAAGGGATGGCTGAGTTCACCAGCTTTGTTTCTGTCCATTTTCATTTCTTTTTTAAATCTCAAATTCAACGGATGCTTTAATCTATTAATTTTGCTTTCTCCCACTTCCATTTTTTTTAAAAAACCTTCAAGTTCTATCCACTGTATTTATGACATAGTTTGCAATTTTTTTTCTAAATTTATTGAAATGACTTAAATTCTCAGCTATCTACATGACCAAATACAATAGGTACAGTTCTTCTCAGCATCAAAAGAATCATGTTCTACTTGTTTTCCTTATTGTTGTTAAGTATACAGAATCTGTCAGAAAAAGAGAAATGGAAACCTTAATGCAGCATCACGCACATAGTTGAATGTGAAAGGCTTTAATGGGAGACTTTTAAGAGCTAAAACATCTGCCTAGACAGGCAAATCTTATCAAGTAATCTTTAATTAATCTTTAGTCATAGGGGATTAGGGTACAAAATGATGAGAAAAACTTTAATAAATTAAACCTGATCTTTTGAAATAATAATAATAATAATAATAATAATAATAATAATAATGATAATAGTTATTGTTGTTGTTGTGTGCCTTCCCCTCGCTTCCAACTTATGGTGACCCTAAGATGAACATATCACAAGTTTTCTGGGGGTGAGAGTATATGATGTGTCCAAAGTCACCAACGGGTATCATGAATCCTGATCTCCATGGTCATAGTTCAACGCTCAGACTACTGCACTACTGAAGTCTAGGTGGATTTGTGGAGAAAATTTTTATTTCTTAATATTAAGAAATTTCATTATGACAAAACATAAATATTAAATATATAATAGTAAAAATGATAATAAGCTGCTCCTTTTTCCTTAGGCCATGTTGTCTTTGAGTGTGCAGTTGCTTAGCATGTTACCTACTTGAAAAGTTTTACTTACCCTGAAGAAATATCCCACCTGAAATAAACAATAAGTTTATCACCTTTGTGGGATAAGAGTCCTCCCCTGTCTAAAAGACATCTTTTAGTCGTAGCAAGTTATTGACATCACCCATGAATTTTGCATTTAGCATTCTTTATTTTTTGATTGGTCACTGGAAGGTAAAATGGGCTTAATTTGCTAGTATGATGACTTAGGCATTTATTAATGACAATATTCCATTGAAGGATAGGAAATGAGTTAACTGCAGGAGATACATATTCTCCTTTGTAATTTGACCCTATGATGTTTCTTACCTAAAATGTGGGGTTTCTTTAATTTGTGAATATGTTCAATACAATGTACTGGAACATAATAAGCTGCTTTGTATTGATCCAGATTATTGGACCATCTACCTCGGTAATGACTTCACTGTTTGGTGGTAGCACTCTCTATGATTTCAGTAAGGAGTCTTCCAGAGTCCTGCATAGAGATGTCAGGTACTGAACCTGAAAACCTCCCCACCTGTAAATTCCAGTGCTTACAGCTAAGACCATGGCTATTTCTGCCCTACACTGTTATAGTGCTATTATTCCACTTTCAACGTCCTGTGGAATTCTGGAGTTTGTAGTTTACTGAGGCCCAAGAGCTCTCTGGCTGAGGATTCTAAATGCCCCTCTGCAAACCCCAGGATTCCATAGAATGTTGAAAAGGGAATAATAGCACTATAACAATGTAGGGCAGAAAGTGTCCATATGTGTGAAGTTTATGTTCTACCATTGAACTATAGTTATTCCTGCCTTTTAGTCTAGGGAGAACAAATGACTGAGAATGAAAAATCATTTTCTGCACATTTTGATATTTCACCACTGCTACATGAGATAAGAGCCATGTTTGGCTGTTTCACAGTCCCTTCCCCTTCCAAATGTATGGGGAACATCCTCCAGTATCTTTCTCAAGCTGTGGCGGAAACTGTATTGCTCATGTTGGCCTCTTGGCACACTGACCACTGTGGGACATCCCATGTGGACCTTCCTTCCCTTAAGATCAACATACTTCAGGGACTGAACAAATACTAAGTGAATACCAGGAGTTTGATTTGGCACCAAATGAAACCACAACAGCTATTTTAACCTAATTGCTTTTGTGGATGTTTGAGCTATCTGTGTAACTTTTGCCTCCTTGTGGATAATCTAATAGGCGCAAGGCCTAGAGATTTTTGTTGTTTATCCCCACTACCACCCAGATGCTTAACTAATCCCAAAAGGGTTTATTTGCTTAATGTTTGAGGCCTTTTAGATTTCCGTGCACTATGAGGAAATTCCTTCATGATTCTCTAATAAAATGCTGCCTGAATTAGAGGAAAGAACTGAAACACTCCAAAGAAATGGCTAAAACCATTTCTGACTAAGAGATCTGCTGATTTGAGAGAAGGGCTGTAACTGAGGCCATTTCCACACTACACTATTATAGTGTTGTTATTCCACTTTCAACATCCCATGGAATTCTGGGGTTTGTAGTTTCCTGAGGCCAAAGAGCTCTCTGTCTGAGAATTCTAAAAGCCCCTCCCTAAACTGCAAACCCCAGGATTCCATAGGATGTTGAAAGTGGAATAATAGCACTATAACAGAGTAGTGCAGTCATGGAGCTTGTGCTCTGCATGTAGAAGACCCAGGTTAAATCCATGATATTCCAGGAAACTAGCTAAAATCTATCAAAAATCCTGGAGAGTTGCTGCCAATCACTATAGACAATTTTGAACTAGATAGATGAATGATCCAACTGACTATATGTTTGAAAACCTTTATTAGGCCATCAAAAACACACAAAAACCTTGATGTTAACATTTGGAACCAATATTCCTTCAGACACAGAGGTTTTAAAAAGAAAGCTGGGGCAAGTTGGTGAGGCAAAGAGAGAATGGTCATGCTAAGGTCACATAGTTCACATCTAGAGTTGGAAAGAACATTTTAAAAAAATCCAAAAAATGGTAGAAAAATATGGCTTTCTTGAATATCATGAAAACTTGATGTTGGTCAGATGAGAATCTTTGTGGTTTGGGGCTTTTCGGCAAAATTAACTGACATGTTTTGCACAGAAAACAGGATTTTCTCTGCAGGAAACAGCATTTTCTGCACATAAAATAATATTTTTGGATATGCAGCAAAAGATGTTTTCTGCACAGACCATGCTGTGGGACTTTCTCTGCACAAATTTTCATGTGGTTGATTTGCAGAGAAAACAGCATTTTCTATGCAGGAAACATCTCCCTGTTTCTTATGCAGGAAATGCAATTTGATTGATTGATTGATTGATTGATCAATTGATTAAAAAGCTGTCCTCTGCTCAGAAAAAGCTTATTTTGGTGCAAGTCAACCATATACAAATTTTGTATGAAACAAGTCTGGAGTTGTGAACAGGATTTGAAAATGGTGTGGCTTCCAAAAACATTCTTGCAGCAGGGGAAAAAATGGCCATATTTACTTATTGCCTGATTCTGGAAAATTAATGAAAAATTACATCACTGTGTTACATTTTATCTTCAGATGGTATTAAGGAAATATTTGTGGACTAGGATCCAAAGACCACACACACAATGCCTTGGATTTTGTCTGGATGTAGAAAGGCAATAAAAGCAAAGCCATACATTTTGTTTTCCCTATTTCAGAATACAAAAATCTCCCTAAAACCTTGAATTAGTTTTTATAAGATTCAAAGCTCAAGTCTCCCTATCTAGAACTTTGAGTCTTTCTCAGATAGTCTCTGTATTGTCAGGGATGCTGACGAACTGGGTGTTGGGATCTGACAAAGTAAGTCAATATATGCCGATTTTCATTAGCTTAACTTTTCACCAGAGAATAATTCCTCAGAAAATCAAATCCAAGTTTAAGGTAGTATAAAATCTGCTTGCTTCACTTCAGGATTCCATTGCTAAGTGGTTACATTCAGTAGTCTTAAAATAATTAAACATGTAGGGGTAGCTGTGTTGACAATGTCAGAGTATATATTCTGACAATAGCTTTACAAGCCAAGCAGCAAATAGGACAGCTTTCTGTGGGCTCAAAAATAAATTGTGGTTTGTGAGATGATCAGGTACTCTAATTTGTTTTTGTTTTTGTTTTAAAAAACAAACAATAAAGAAGAATTAACTAATGATTAAAAGCAGAGACCAAAACTGACTGACAATATTTTTGGCAGTCAGAAAAAAGAAAAGTCAACACAGGGGAAATAGGTCTCTTTTTTTCTTATTAATGAGCACAATTTCAGGGATATTTGAGCTTTGTTTATTACATCCAGTAATATCAGTAGGGAATAGTTAATACACTTATTTTTTCAATTAAATCTATGGGATTTGCAATGCTTAACTACAGTTGTTTCCTTGCCCTCCTTTCCTTCTTTCTTTCCTTTTTTGGTTAGCATCTCAGATCTATTCTGGTTGCATGGCATTTTATAGACTGTGCAGCCCTGCTCACTCTCTATGCAAATCTGTTGAATCAACTCATAGAGATGGGAGTGCTCCGGTCACAACCTCCTCCATCTAGACTTCTGTCAGTCTCCTCATATAGAGAGTGACATGTTGGTGCTGTTCACATGGCCAAGGAACCTAATTTGTTTTGGTTCCCTATCACCTGGACAGCATCCATATGCACAGGAAATTCTCCTGTTCAGACATGCAGGGAATAATGGAATTATAGACAGGAAGGCAATGCAGGCATATTCCACTCCTTACATCTTATTGCTATTGTTGATATTTTATTCGTTTATGTGCCACCTTTTTCCTAAATACTGGGACTCAAGGCGATTTAAAAATTATTAAAATTAACATATATTAAAAACATACAAAAATATCAGTATGCACACATACCTATTATTTAGAAACAATTAAGCAATTTATTATGTGAAAACCACTTAAAATTCAAGAAATGACATACTACTGAAAATATGTTGATTCAACACACACACACAAACATGTTGATTCAATCTACTTATGTAATACGCAAATAATTTTGAGCAAGCCTCAATCCAGAAATGGGACACAGCTCTCGTTTACTAGTCCAGGGAATGCATACCAAGAGGGTGCAGAGTTAGTTTTCCTTGTCCTACATGAAATGCTGACTCAAGGACTGAGGGGAAGGAAGCCTTTTCCCCCTGGCTTGGTCCACGAGCCCCCTGTATCTGCACTGAGGTGCTGCTGCACAATTAATTGTTGTCACTGCAATAGAGAGCCAGCCCAAAGATATTTTTTTGGCTTGAGATGAAGAGCAAGATGGTGTCTTCTATTTCCTCAGCCCAAACTCTCTCTCTATCCTCCCTGCCCACCCTAGCATTTTCTGCCTGAGGTGGCTATCTCTCATTACCTCATCATAGTATGTCTGACCCTGTCCAACCTAATCTAGCTGCTTAAGAAACATTTGCCTTACAAGTTATATAAAAATGTTAGATAGTACTGAAAGAAAATTGAGGGAGTGCCAAAACATGGGTGGTTTTAGAAGAGCTGAAATTGCCTCCTTGTAGGCACAAATGATTAACTGACATTATTGCATCTGTTTTTGGAATCAGGTGCCTTGAATTGTGCAAGAGAGACTTTGTAGAGAGATGGAACTGGAACATTCTGCTTTCAGGTTGTTCTAATAGAGTACTATAATTAGTCAATTCGTGGGCATTACTTTTTTTTTCTGCCAGGCAACAGATTCCTCCCCCCACACTGCTGGTGGGGCTGCTGGTGGGGAAGGTCTCTAGATCAGTTTAAGCATTGGGCGTTGAAGGAATATCAGTACAATGTTTTGAGATATTAATAGAAAGATTTAAGAGAAAATTGGAAGTAAAATATCAGTTTTCCTTCTTTTACCCAGACACATATGCTCAGCCTTTGGAAGAGGGAGCTGCATTTAATTGCAGGCTGCTGAAGAACAAAGTATGCCCCATGCTTTGTTTCCTGGGAACCCAACATGAGGGCAACCTGCGCTGATCAAAACAAGGAGTATGAGGTGATGAGATGATGTTTCCCTTTTTCAGTTCTCATAGTTCTTACTATTGAGCTATTCTTTGTGGAAGTCCTCTACCGGTATTTCTTGCCGGTATGCATGAAACTTTACAGTTAAGACTGATATCTATTTAATGTAGAGTTATCTGTCTGCACCTGAACAACCCACTTATTTTCTAGAGCAGCTGGCTATGTCTGATCAAACAGTGGAGCTAATGGGTTTATTAAGTACATCCACTCATTGAACAAGTAGATAAATCAATGGTTCCATGTGAAATATGAGAGTAACCATACAGAATCTCATTGTGTAGGTGTATTTTAAATGATGCACCGACAGACATATGAATCTATTGAGTTCAGTTCCATCTGATTTCTCATTTTTCCAATTCTTTGAAAATCCACATGAGTTTTGTTGTACACAGTTCTCCTATTATGCATATTTTTATGGTTTCTGCTGATATGATGTACCTCTGTGTACACTCCTCTGTCATATATCGAATTTTCAGGTTTGATAGACTTTTTTATAGCATCATTTTTGATTAGGGATTATCTTTGGATTCCTTTTTTTTCTATATTTTACTAAAAATACACAAGATAGGTTTTCCACCCCCAGGTAGACCTATATTGTCAGGTTTTGGGTCTCTTTTGGAACCATTTCACAAATACTTAAAAAAAAAATCCACAAATATCTTGACTCTTTTTTGTCTCCTTTTGTTTCATTTATTCAACCTTATATTAAAGCTAAACATTATTTAACCAACACGCAGAGGGCAGTCAAGTTGATTCATCTACTTGTCTTTTTACTTTGGATGTTAATTAATTATATACTTGTATACTTCATCTGGAAATTAGAGGAAGGAATGGGAACTTCTTACCTTCTTGTTCTAACCTCAGACCACCCACTCATTTGTCAATGGATATTTTAAATGTAATCCTAGCAAAGAAATACTTTAGATTCAACATAGTGTTCTAGTTCCAAATCAGAACAGAGGCTATGGGTAACCCTGCTGCTCCTGGTATAGCTAATCTCTATATGGCAGATTAGAATCCTCCTATATTCTTGATTCTGATGTAAATTCAATCCATGAGTATTTTGATTTTTATGGCCATTACATTGATGATGTATTTATTGTTTTTTTTCCCCTTCAGGTGGCTTTAGTAAATCAATTCTTCAGCTGGATTAATTCAATTAATCCCCATATAAAATTTACTTACCATTTTAGCATTCATGAAATACCGTTCCTGGATGTACACACACACACACACACACACACACACACACACACACACACCACACACACACACACACACGATTCCAGAACTGGAGTTTGCAACTATCAAAAACCTACTGACAGAAATTTACTTTTCCATTATTTCAGTTGCAGTCTTACCATTTAAAGGGAAACATAACTTATTTCCAGTTTTTGAGATTTAAAAGAAGTTGTGCTATGTCTAGCATTATGAAGCAATTGCTGAGCAGCTTACACAAGAACTTGCAGACAGGGCCTTTCCAAATCATATTATCTTTATGGCTAAGAATAGGGCTGTGTTAATAGAGAGAGCATCCTTATTTCAGTCAGCTAAAAAAGAATAACAAAATAGTGTTCTTTGGTACCTACCCTTCAATCATGTTTCCAACCAGGATAAAGCAAATCATTTTTTAAACACTGCATTTAGTTCAAAATGTCCTTGCCTGTGCCAAACTTCCTATCATCAGGTGACACAGGATTGCCAGTTTACAAGACATGTTAAATTTTCTTTGGTATGACTGAGTAATTCCTAGCACATTAAGACATTTTAGATGTGGACACAGTTCTTCTTGTCTACAATGTCTAGAGATAAGATGGTTTATATAGCCCATTTCTAAGGAAAGATACCAGTTAAAATTTCTCGCTAATTCTAATTCAGATCAATTTCATGTTCTAAAATATGCTTTGACCAAACATCTAGATCCTTGAATTCAAGAGTAACAGAACGTAAGAGCACAATCAGGAATTGTACTTTGGACAGTCCATTTATAGAACATTTAATCAAATACAAACATACCCCAGTGTCTTTAAAGAGACTGGACATGGGGATGTGAGAGGAGTGGGACCAGGATGACGCTTCTGCATGACGTCATCATGGTCTTGCCCTTCTCCTGTTACCAACTGGTGCAACCATGGAGTAAATCATTGACTCCATCAATGGAGTCAGTTTCTCCATCAATGACCACCGATTGTGTAATACTCCCACCTTTTCTGGCCATGCAGATGGACAGTAAGCACAGTGGAGGCACTTCCTGCCCCAGCAGAGCACGGGAAAGAGCCTGGCTTCATTGTGGAGGGAAGAGTTGTGTTCCTCATGCTCCCTTATGTTGGGAGCTGGCCAAGCGCAGAAGGGAGCGTTCCCTTTGTGCTCCCTTCCTGCCAGAGGCACTGCCAGGACCATGATGGGAGGATGATGGGATCAGGTAACATGGTCACAGCCACAGCTCTTCAGTGAAGCTCATTCAATTTTTTTTATCATATATTACATTTACAGTTCATTATAGCATAACAGTTCTTCATTACATTTCATTATATTACTCATTTTGACCGTTGAAGGACATATGTTTTGAAGATTTGCTAAGGTTATTTTGCCATAAGCTTATTGCCAAAGTTCTTTAGTAAAGTTTGTTCAGCTCCTAACTATACATCACAAATACAGCTTTTTAGCAAACTTCATCCACCTTCTCAGCATACTTGTTAAAGGAAACATGGTTTGAAGATTAATGGATAAATTTTGGAGGATTTCTGTTTGTAGTACCGACTTTAATCCTTAGGTTTACTTGAAATTTATTTCATGTTAATCATCTAGCTGCTTTTTAAAAATTTTTGTATACACACACACACACACACACACACACACACACACACATACATAAAAAATTTAATTTCATGTGCAAGTGTCATTTGTAAACTGACTTGCTCAAATCTGCAGCGCGCACTATTTGTTCAGAAGAATGGAAGCCGATCAATCACTATTATCCATTGACCAATTATTAGTGGATCATTATATACTAAAATATAAAATTAGCCAGTGCTCAGCTTTGAGATTTGCAGGGGGGAATCCATCCAGCCAAAGAGATGGGAGAGGAATGTGAATTTCCTCCCAAGTATTGCAGCAATGCTACAAGCCTAGCAACCTCCATGTGTACTGCTTGTATTTCATCATGCTGATGTCACCTTTTGTGTCACTGGCTTCAGCCGATCCCAATGTGAATGCTGACAATCAATGTGAAATACTGGATTTAAGATCCAATGACAGGGTTATGGCACTGACTTTATTTGACCTTCTCCTTTTAGCTGACTGACAGCCCAAGGCCTTTTTCCATATCATCCACATTGGGGAGTTTCCATTAAACAGACTTGTAGACTTTTATGTTATCTGACATCAAATCAGACTATTGTGACACATCATTTTTTAAAAAAAGAAAGAATAGGTAAATGACAAAAGATATTTCTAGAACACAAAAGAAAGCCTTTTATTCCTTTGTGGGGAATAGTATGCATAATGTGAGTGTGTGAGAGATCAGGAATCTTAGACCTCAGAGCAAGCTCCACTGAAATCAATGGGGCTTACATCTAAGTAGATATGTGAACATAACTGAAATATGAATAAATAGAAAACAAAACAGGTCTCCAGATTTCTGTGGATTTTTTAAAAACAAAGATGGAGCTGATGGACAAATCTTTTAAAGTATTGTGAAATCTTTCAACATCTCTGAGTCTTTCACCAAATATATATATTAATGATTATTGGCGCACATGCTATGTTCTTAGATGACTGTGTCCTTCCTGCCTCACTACTGATATATTGGCAGAGCAAGACATCCTACTTCAGATGGTGGGGTACTGGGAAGCCACAAATCAGTGCTCCCCAATTCTATCCTGGCAGGACCCTTTCTGCCACTTCATGTAGCTCTTCCAGAACAGGCTGCTTCCTAAATGTCTTGTCCTTACATCCAAACCCTGTGGTAAGCATGACGAGAAGATTGTCTGGTGGAGATGTAAGGGGGCACAAGTCCCACCAACGTAATCCTCTTTCTTGGGCATGGGACCATAAATGTTACCATGTGCTCCTTCTCAGATGTTGGGTGGGGGAAATATAGCACACTGTTTTTCTTCTGTCACAGGACAGAGAGGTGGGGACTTCACCACTTTGTCCTCCTCTTCCTGTGGCAGGGGCATAGCTGTGTCTTTCTCCTCCTAAAGAGGACAGTGGTAGTGATGGATGCCCCATGACATGATGTTGTATGTGGACTTTTCCTTCCCACCTCAGGTTGGGGGAGAGTTTGGACTGATATGAACATATAGTTTTATCCAACAGTGTCCTTTTGTTAGCAGAGCAAACACTGCTGGTAGTTTGAATTCCACCTTACCCTCTCTACAACTCACAGAATCTCCCAAGCATGTGACTGGGGAAAAAAAAAACTTTTTCTAGCTCTGTTCTTCCCCCTCATATTTGAATTTGAGGTTTAGAGTAACTTGCAGCTATGAGTGTGGGTAGGGGAGCAGGGGAGAGGAGCAGGAGAAAATTCCCTTTGGGTGAGTGAAATTCTATTCACAACTATTTCCAGAAACTGACACTGAGGGCTTTATCACACAAGGCAGATAAATTGCACTTACAGCAGGATAACAGCATTTTCTTTTTGGCCTGGGATTTATCACATGACATCATTCCTCTTCTATTGTTTTCCCAGTGAGAGATCATTTGGAAGGAAGCACTTTCCAAATGGTCTCCCACCAACAGAACAACAGAAGAGGAACGTATGATTTACCTGCCTTGTGTGACAAGGCCCTGACACTTTTGGTGGAAAAAGAGACGTGTGACTCTGCTGATTCTCCCAGATCTGTTGGAAGCATCTAGTACCAATAACCATGGTGTATTTCTAAATAGACTGAATGTGTGGGAAGTGGAGGTTCTGTGTGCTGTAGTTCTGTTCCTACTTGGACAGAAGATTTTGGTAGGTGATGCTTCTGAACTACTGCTTGAGTGTTTGGATTTTATGCTACGGCAGAGGATGGATCTCAAGAATGCTTATAGTAAACAAGCATAGAGAACAGAAAGATTTTTCAGTGAAAAATAGCCCACCCTCCTTTGGCATTTTCATTGTAATTTAAGAGAACTGCAGGGAATGTGATTACTTAGCTGCAGTGAAGATTACTTAGCTGTAGTGAAGCACCAGTGTTCGACAACACAACTCCAGAGCCATACCATTCAAACAGTAATGCCTATCAACAAAACTATACAATACCATAATGTTGTGGATCTTTTGTGTGTGCCTGTGCATGTGTGCATGTATACATGTATGTGTGTCTTTGGTACATCAAGCTAAACTCAGGAACATTCACTTTGCAGGTATACTCATGATGTGACAGTGAGTATTTTTCACTCCCTTATGTGATGGATTTCCATGGAAGGACATAGAGGGGATATATAAAGTTGTGTTCATGCATCCAAATTTTCTGTTTGCCATTTTCCAGTTCTGACATTATTTTTGTATGATTTGGTACTTATTAATGCCTTTCTTAATAGTAGGCATTCTTGAAAACTTCCAGCACATTTGCTTGAGAGAACCCAGTTTCTATAGTGAGCACTCCCACTATCAAATTCCTCTCTTTTTGTGTAACTTCCTATAAAAGTTCTGTACACATGCACTCAGAAAGAAAGATCTCATTGAGTTTTTTGGGGGAGGGGTGGGGGGTTTACTACCACATGTATTGGATAGATATCTGGATTTTTTTTTCTCTTACGTTTATTTAATTCAGATACAATTTTCTTTATAGGATTTGTCTTACATCAAATGCAAGAGAAATACCACCAAACAAAAAATGCTCTCACAATGGATCCAGATTTGCCTCAAATACTTTTATCAACAGCTGATCTACGGATGACGTGCTGGGAATCACTCCTGATTAGATAGGATGTGTGGCCAACCTTTCTCTCCCCTCCCCCTCCCTCTCTCTTTTGAGTGTCAGGCATTAAAAGTTTAGAAATCTGTGTGTGTGTGTGTGTGTGGGGGAAGGATAGCCCAGTCCAGGAAAGAGCTCAGTGCTGAGGTGGAAATGATGCTCATAAAAACCTGACCCATGTCTTTAGTTTATCTCAAGCAAATTATGTGTCACAAAATCAGAAACATGGCTTAGGTTAGTTAGCCGATTTAACTGGAAAGATGAAGACTAAGCCCACAGAAACAGTGAAAATGAAATCATACATTGTTATTTTAGGTCTCTCTAAGGTGGTGTGACCTGAAAGTTCTCCCAAAGCATTGCCAGCACTATTAAGAGCATCAGAGCAAAATCCCCAATTATGATAGTATGGTGCCTATTGGACAGTCTTACAGTTAACTCACTCAGTGATGAAAGCTTCTAAATGAGTGCACAGCCTGTGGAGCAATAATGGAGTGCCAGGGGGACTTCCACCAACAACTGTTTGGCATGTAGCCAGGTGCCCAGTGTACAATCTTTGTCTGGAAAGACATTAAGCTGCTAAGACTGGGCAGCTTCCACTCTGCTCATGCACAGACTTAACTTTATCAATCAGCTCCAGTGGCAGATAGAAAAATGGGAAAAGTGTAGCATTTGATCTCACTTGAGAACTTTCTTCCCCACTGGGAAGGATCACTTTAAGTAAACCACAGAATTGACTAGAAATGTCAACACTCCACTTGAGAGTTGTATGTGCAGTGCATGTGTGTGTGCTTCTTCAGTGAAAATTGCTCCTTGGAAAGAACATTAGGATGTTAGGGGAAAAAGTTTTAATTAGCAGTGGCAAGATACTAATTTTCCTTGTGCGTGGGAATGAAAATGGAACAATGAAACATGCCAATCAGCAGATACTTCAGGTGGTGATTTGAACTTGTTTTAAAACACAGATTGCCTAGGTTCCAGACTGTATGATCTCTCCCCACTCCCATCCAGTGAGGGAGCTGAAGGGCAAAGGAAATGAGGTCTTTCATTGGACCGACCAGTAGCTGTAAAATGTTGCAAGTATTTGGAACCAATTGATATTTTCAGGCCTGGGTAGTCAGCAGAAAAGAAAAATAGCAGAGAAATAGATGTGTTTGTTGACATTGTCTGGTCAGTTATGACGTCTCTGACAGTTTACATACTCCAGACTGAAATACAACAGCCAATTACGCATTCTTTTTTCATTTCGGTGTGTAAGGAGATTGCGGATCAAATGTGTCATAGAAATGAAAGTGTTGCTAAAGCAAGAATAAATAAATAAATAATACCAAAATAATTCTGGATGAAACATACGTGGGCCATTGAATCAACTGAACTTACACAACTGTTTGTGTCTACTCTAGTTGGGACAGACAACTTGGATTCAGGCTTTGTTTTCCTTAGTTAGTCTGCAAGATTGAGTTGGAAGTTCCCTTCAAAGAAATCTGAACTGAGGTGTTGCTTTCTTTAGACATATCAAATAGTTTAAGCACTGGTTTGCTTCCTAACTCTTCAAATGCTAAAATCTTCAGTGTGGGCTATGCTGATGGCAAATCAATATCTTCATTCAATAAGCAAAGCCTACTCCTTCGTACGTGCTTTGTCTGTTCTGGGCAAAAAATGAAAGTAGCGCTACACGAACATACAGCCACTGAATGTAGAAACCATTTAATTCCCTCTCTGCTCTTTGCAGATGACCACTTGTATTGTGTGCTTAATCTGAGATGCAGAGAATTCTGTACAATTACATTTCATCCTCACAACTCAATTACTTCCCACAGCTATTATTGCCAGTAGAATGTACTTGATGGAAAAAAGAAAAAGAAAAGGTTGCTTTGTTTGGAAGAACACGTAGGATCTACTTTGATCCCAACTGCAGGGAACTATACGTGAGGCAGTTGAGAACAATTACTCCCTGACTCCACAGTCTATAGTGAGTAAGATATGATTCTACAATTGCTAGTATCTTCTTTACTAGTATTTCAATATCACTGTTGATAATTAAGCACCTTAGGTTGTTTAAATTCTTTCTCAGTGCCAATAGCACAAGCTTAGTCACAGAAATCTTACACCTGTACTATAGCCCATTGTGAAGATTACTCTGCTGGTGCTTTTGTGTTTTGAAAGAAATCCTTTCAGCGTCTCTTCTTAATCTTTTAATGTTCTGCCTCCTTGTTTCTCTGAAATGCCTTGGCCTTTCAGCAGTGAGATGAAAGCCAGAGCCTTGAAAAATATTAGTATCCCCAGCAGTGAGAAGCAAAAGAAAGCTATACATGTCTGCACTACTCATCTATGCTTATCCTGCCCAACACATAATTTTCCAGGACATAGATTTATACATGCCTTTGATGAGAGCAAGTATAGCAGATTTTGGCTACTATATTCTTATCTTTGAAGTCTTAAATAACATGGTATCTGGTTACCCTAAGGTCCACTTTCTCCCATATACCATTCAGAGGTCTTGTTTCATAACTCTCCACACACCAAGGTTTAGCAAATGATTGCTTGAGATAAAGTCTTGTTAGTAATGGTGTCCTCAGCACAGAATGACTCCCCCAGAAAAGACATATTCAACTATATAAAGGACAGTCTTTTATTTGATACTATCCAGAGCAGGACCTTGAGGCTGGCAGCCACCCATCAACCATTAGCACAGTGGTTCTCAACCTGTGGGTCCCCAGATGTTTGTGGACTTCAGCTCCCAGAAGCCCCAGCCACTATGGTCAATGCTCAGGGCTTCTGGGAGCTGAAGTCTAGAAACATCTGGGGACCCACAGGTTGAGAACCACTGCATTAGCACCTGGACTGGTGGCTCAGCAGGCATAGTCTGCTTGGGCCTAAATCCAGTTGATGAAACTGTCATCCATTGATTCAGTGGGTCCACTCTACTTGGGACTAGCAACTGGACTTACCTCCAGGTCATACCTTTGTCACCATGGTAAGACCTGTTTATATTATACAGTTGATTTCTAGGTTTATCTATACATACACCTGTATTACTTTGGTTTGTGCCTAAGCTCTGTGACAGATAAGCATAGGTACTGACAATTTATTCATTTGCATTTAATAAAGTTATTTACCCTCCTGTAAAAGAAATTATCAGTTTATTATACAAACAATCATAACATGGTAAATCCATATTTAAATGTTGTTCTGTGCTGTTGCCCCACTGAACTGAATCAGCTATTGGACTGTGGCTGGTTGAAAAGAGGAAGATATGAGGATGGCCTGAGTGTGAGTGAGAAAGAGAAAGGAAGTCTGATTGGTTCCAAGACAGAATTGGAACCAATAGAATAGAATAGAAGATGGAGTGAACTTGTTGGAGGAATGTTGTAGAAGATGGGAGCAAGCTTCTTTTTTGCTCCTCCAGAAACTAGATCACAAACCAATGGATTCAAATTACAAGAATTCTAGATACCACATTCAAGAAGGACAAGCTGGAACATGTTCAGAGAAGGGTGACCCAGGGCCTACCCAAACTATTGCCAAAAAAGTAGATCTCTCACTACAGAAAACCTCATTTATTGCTAGTTAGAACAGCATTTTGGATCCATGCAGAGCCTTTTGCAATGATGAAGTTGTTTTGGGGGTAAGCTATTCGGAGTGCAAATGCCACTTGATGGCTGTTTGCTAGGCAACAGGAATAGCACCTCAAGAATGATATCCAGCACAGTGGTATGCATGGGAGGGGCTTATGGAGGAGGGGAATTCTATATAAGGCAAAGGGCTATGGGTATTTTAAGCCTTCAGTTAGGACTAGCCAAAGAGAGGCTGACTTGGTTTATGATTGAGCAGCTGAGGAAAAGATACAGGGAACTGATTTCTGAAACAGGAATGAAATGAAAATGTTTGTCAGAACGTTTGTCAGAAGTTTAACTGCTAATATAGCAACGCTGTACTGTAACTGAACTCTATCAAGACACTTTATTTCCACTGGATGGCCATCTTTCGAGAATGCTTTAGTTGTGGAGTCCTGCATTTGGACTAGTTGGCCCTTGTAATCCCTTCCAACTCTATGATTCTATGGCTCTTTCTGCAACTCGCCTTTTTGCAGAGCTGGGGTACGGGGACTGCATGAGCAGCCTCTTCCCAGAGGCTCTCGCATCCCAGTTCCTTCAGCTCCGCAGCTGCTGCCTGCTCACGCGAGAGCCCCTCTTCTTCCTTCCGCAGTGCAGCCTGGGATTTTCCCAGGCTGAGCTGGGGCAGGAAGCGTGAGTGCTGCGACCCCTGACCTCCGCACACACGGCAAGCGCGCGTGGGGCCCTGGAGCAATGCACGATCACACACCATTTTCGGCTCATAGCCGAAAATGAAATAGTGCATGGTCGGTGCCTGCCAGCCCCTGGAGCGTCACGCGACTGTGAGTGCATCGTGTGGACTGCTCCTCACAGTAGCGTGATGCTCCAGCGGCCCTTTCGCATGGCAGATGCCATGTAAAAAGGACCTATGCATTTTATGGGGGTGAAGACAGAGACTGGAAGACCTCTCCTTTCTTTTCATTTAACATGTCCATTTGGAGCCAGGAATGCCCAAAGACCAAACTCTCATCATTAAGTGAATTTTCAATGGTTTTAAAGGCTCTCAGAGCAAAGCTGATTCCTCCAAACTAAACATGGGGGAAAAAACCTTTACTGAAGCAGACTGAGCATTGTGAGGCTAGATTAGGGCTGCAGTTCTGAGAGGACAGTTCAAATAAGAAAATGTACCTCTTTATTCCAAACCAGGATGCAAAGTGTCACCATTTGCTTTTTTAAAAAAAAATGCATGTAGTGTAAGGAAGCCATTTTGAGCCTGACCTATAAAACATTACCTCTGCCCAGACAGAATAATACAGAGATGATCAGTGACATGTTTGAGATGACTTGTTTAATGCAGAACCCCGTGTTCAGGGAAATATAATCAGTCGCTGATACATTAGACGCCTGCTTGAGTTCAATTGACATTGTGTGTCTGTAAGATGAGAAGAACATTCTTAACTTTAACTAACTCTTCTCAAGTGTATATAGGTGGTTGGACAACTGTAAGCCCCAATGGTCTAGATTAATGATGGATCTGAAGTTAAGAAATAGTGGGCTTGATATATGGATTTACTCAGTATGCAATTGTTGTTGTTGTTTTGTGTGCCTTTAAGTCATTTCCAAATTATGGCAACCCTCAGGTGAACCTGTCATGGGACTTTCTGGTCTGAGAATGTGTGACATACCCAAGGACACCCAGTGAGTTTGCATGGCCAAGTGTGGAATTGAACTCTGGCCTCTGGGGTTGTAGTCCAGTCTTCAAACCACTACATCACATTGGCCCTCAGTATGTGATACTTAACTATAATAATAATAGACAATAATAAATTTTATTTTGTTACCCACCTCTTCTCAAAGCTTGAGGCAAGGTACAACAAGGGTTAAAATACAATTAAATGCAGCATATCAATTAAAAACACATTATAATTAAAATACACTAAAACAGAAGACCAATCAATACAAATATGTCATAATTAAAATCATAATTAAAATACATCATAATTAAAAATAGACTGGATAGGCCTGCTGACAAGGTCTGTATTTCAAGGCAAGGTCCTCTCATATTACAAGCATTTTTTAAAGAAAGTTAGTGCTTTAAAATTGTGCCAGAGCGCTGACTGCTTTTGTTGAGGGGGTGGGGGAGATGAGAAATTCTTAAATTCTATGCAATATTCCACAAAGAATGGTAGTCAGATAACAAGGAGGATCATTCAGCTATAGGTTGCAACAGTGTTTACCTCTAGCTTGTCTGGTGATCTACATCATGGCCAGCACTACCATTAGGTAGAGAGAGGCCACCACCTTGGGCCAAAGGTGCTGGAGGACAATAGCAGCAGACCCCAGCAACACTTCCAGAAGCCTCTAGCCATTCTGGAGAACTCCTGGAGAACAGAGCTGCCTGTGCCACACTGCTTGTCTTATACTCCCTAAAGAAGCTTGCTGTCCTCAAATACAGTGGAGGATGTGAACCTATTGCTACTATTGAAGCAAGATTCAGCTGTTAGTCCAGTCAGTTTCTGCATGGAGAACTGGAAGGATGGTTGCTATCCTAGCCTTAGCTGTAGGCAGCAGTATATCTCAAGCTGACTCTGATTTGTACAATCTCACCGTTTTCAGAATTTTGGGGTGGGTGGCAGGCTCCCTTCTCTCTACACAGAGCCCCAGCTCATCATCATCATCTGCTGCTGCTGTCAGCCCACTCACTATTTCTGCCTGGCTTTTATATTTTTAGTGACACTATTAAAAATGGAAGGGTTATCATTCTGAACACCCCTGGAAACCTACTGTATTAGCTTAAAAAAAAGAAAAGAAAAGAAAAGAAAAGAAAAGAAAAGAAAAGAATGGGGGCATTGGTTTGTTAAGGGTGGTAATTGGGTGGCCACACCAGCAGCTGGCACTGTGATAGTTTGTGTGAAATTTCCAAATCTGTTTCCAGAACAGAATCCAAGATCTACAATCAGTGATGACTGTGGAAGGATGTGTTTCTGTTGTGCTAAGGTTAATACTTAGTGATACCAGCACAGCTAAATTATTAATTAATGAGTGGTGTTTGTAAAGCATTTCTAAGTGAATCAGGATGCTTTTATTTATTCTTGGGGAGAGCAGGAACCCTACTGGACAACAATGCCATTGTGTGAAACAAACACATTGTGTTGTTTATATTTTGTTCAGGCATTAACTGTCCTGCAGATCTTATACAAAATAAATTTTCTAGACAGATAAAAGGTGGGAAAGGAAGGAGAACAGCTGAGAGATGAGTAAACCTCCGAGATACTGAGCACATCAATGGAAGAGACCAGGGTGGGGGATATTATGCTTCCTGATTCTGAGGCATGGGCATTGCAACATAGAGCTTCTGTGCCTGAACAAATATGCCAAAGGTTGTTTAGGCTGTTCCAAGATCGTTGTCTCAAAAAGCAATGCAGCATCTTAGCCTATTGCTTGACAAAATTAATCTGTTCTTGGTCCCAGCCTCCTTTTTGCCCCCACACATCAAACATCTTTCTTGCCTTTCAGGTAGCTGAGTAAAGAAATAGGTAAAGTTGGGGGTGGTTCATTCTTCTTTCTCACATTTTCTCATTAAAAGCTACTTCACACATCACATTTTCCCCTACTTCTGTGTAGGAAGAAAACATCTTTTGTGTGTTTGTTTATAATCCTTTGTGAAATGTGTGCACATTTCTGTTTTATTTCACATTAGAAACTATGATGAAATAGCTGTATGGGTGATTTTCACATGATAATGCACTAGGTGCGTGAGTGGTATTCACATGATGATGCACAGCACAGTAATACTCCCCTCCCCATATATTATATCATGCACATGCATGTGGGAATTGTAGTGGCCTGAATTCTCCCAGTAACCTCATCAAGAATAATAACCAAATAGTGAGGCACAGCAAATACAAATCCCATTGATCCAATGGATCTTCTTTAGGTGTAACAGAATTCAGGGCACTATGTGAAACTGCTCTGATAGATCTTTCTGATGATTGATTTCCAAGGAAGATATACATCTAGGGCAGTGGTTCTCAACCGGTGGGTCCCCAGATGTTCGTGGACTTCAGCTTCCAGAAGCCCCAGCCACTATGGTCAATGCTCAGGGCTTCTGGGAGCTGAAGTCCACGAACATCTGGGGACCCACAGGTGGAAAACCATTGATCTAGGGGGTGGGGTTGCCCTTCTTTCATTAGGGAGGGATTGCCACAGGGTAAGAAGAAATTTTCAGAGGCTTAGTCAAATTGTTTAAACTGAATGGACATTGTGCATGTATACCCAGGTTTCAGTCTGTGATCTTATTTGGGGTGTTTGGAGCTTAGCTGGCTCTGTTGCCTGGAATTATTGTCCTGTGGATTCCTTCTGTTCTTTATTGTTGTAACTAATTGTAGTAACAATATTTAATGGTTTTGCAGAACTGGGATGTTGTCTTGTCTTTTAGTAATATGTCTTCAGTCAGTATCTTTTTCAGAAACTGAACTCACCTGTCACCCCAAACTTGTGCAACATAGAATCCACATCTCTTAAAGGGTACAGCATTGTTCCCTTCCTTCTCTCCTCTTCCTTCCCCACCATATTCCTCTTTTCGTTCCTCTGCTTCAGTTTGCTCCTCCTCAAAAAAGAGAAAATAAGAAAGCATATAAATAGTGGTAGTCCAATGTAGGTAACACATATATGATTCCCATCCAAGCTTCTGAAGCTCAGTGGCCTGGGTGATTTCATGTCAAAGTAGCAGGCAATGTGATTCAGTATACTAGGGCTGGGGAGATGCTGTTAGAGCTGATGGAAGCTATTTCCAAATGCTGTTAGACTGCAGCTCCCATCAGCACTATCCAGCATATACAATGATGTGGGAGGGAGGAAGCTGCAGTGCAGCAACTTTTGATTCTCATTCCTGCTGCAGATGACAAGGCTCCATTGCTTTTCTAATATCAGATTTTCATGATTTTTCAGATGCTGGCAAAGGAGCCAAGCATACACACCATCTTTGAAGCAAAAGGTTTATAGGCATGAGGAATATAAAAGGCTCTGTATAAAAATAGCGAGGTGGGTTGTGATGTGCAGAGCTGAAATGAAAATGTAATAAGCTTAACATTCATAAGCCCCAGAATGGAGGTATAACATCTTCATGTCAGGAATCAGCAGATAGATTTGCTGACAGAAAAACAAACAAACAAAAGCAAATTAGCTATACTCTCTTTTCTTTCAAAAAAAAGAAGCAGTCCTCTATCTGCCTCCCTATCTCTCTGACTTATCTTTCTGAAAAGGGAGCTGAGCAACCATGTTCAGGTTGCAGTTTAAGCTACTGGTGATCTACAAAGAGGAACAAAGAAACAGAGAGAGAGGTGAACAAGGCACATCCAATTAAGTTGATTCCACAAGGCTGTCATTCGATTCAGACAGAATTCAGCACAATGCAGGTCTATTAATATCCCTCCTGTCTATGAGATATCAAAGATTAGAAGTGTCACAATGAAAAAGATATCACATTGAGGGAACTTCAAAACAAGCAAACAAACAGGTTTTATCTGCATGTTTCTCTTTGAAATACTGTTAGGTATAGAAAAGGGTATAGAAATGGAGGTGATGATGATAGTGATGATATGTGGGCATCACACAGAAACTGTGTATCATTGAGACGCATTTTGGGTAACGCAATCACTGAAAGACTATAACGTTTTTGCCAGAGCATCAATTAACTAATACAGGGATCGTATTCTATTAATATGTACGTACCTGACCCAAATTTCACACTGCCTTTTTGTCTGCTGGAAATAGGGTTACCAGGTTAGCACCACTCCATGCACTGAAATTTCAGGGCCAAAACCTGAGACCAAGGAGCAACCATTGGTGAGATTAGTGGGGGCAGCTGCCATGTAGTGATGTCATCAAGTACATTAAGTATTACCCACAGTTGCTCAGAGTTTGTCATTCAATTTTAAAAAATGACCCAAATCACAAAGGAGGAAGCACACATGCACACACAGTTTTTCAAGCCAGTGCTAGTATCCCAAGATTCTATTCCTTTGCCCTAAGAACTGGAAAAGCAGCTCCAAGTTGTGAAACTAAAGGCCACTCTCTGAGCTCTGGGAACTCTGTGAATTGGAAATCTAGTTTGTTATGATGGCCCTTGATGGGTAAGAAAATCTGCATTACTGTAAAACTCTTTTATACGTAGGATATTAAAAGCACAGAAGCCCTTTTTCTGTTTTTTTGCAACTGGTTGTCACTCTACAGCAGAGCTTTCCAAACTGTGTGTTGCGACAGTTAGTGTGTTGGCTGCAAGTGTGTAAGCGTGTCGGTGGAGGGGCTGCCTTTCCTGCCACCGCCATAGCTGCCCTGGGCTGAGGAACACACCAGTGAGGTTGGTCGCGGTGGCGGGCCAGGCTTGGGTGGCGGGGCTGCCTCCACTTATTGAATTACTTACTGAATTACTGTGTTGTGAAATGATGCCCTTCTAAAAAAGGTGTGTCACCAACATGAAAAGTTTGGAAAGCTCTCCTGTAAAGAAAACATAGAACCATACAGTTGGCCCTGCACATTTGCAGGTTTAACTTTCACAGACTTGATTATTTACATATTTCTTCAGGGCCTGCCCCCCCCCCGCCACCTCAAGCACTTTTTTCCAAAGGAACCTTCCCTTTGGCAGCTCCAATCAGGCCATGCCGCACTTTAAAAACCTGCCCCTGCGTATCCTCTCTCTCTTCTTCCTCCTCCTCTAGCTGCTGCCTGGCCATCTAAGGGCTTCTTGCAGTCCAATTTCTCAGCACCAGAAATAATATTTGGATACCCCTACACACCCAAGGAAAGAGATGGCTGAGAGATGGGAAGTATAGGGGCACCATGCTGATCCATCTCCTCTTCCCTCTCCTTTCTCTCACCTGATTTAGACCGTGGGCACATGCCTCGGCCCCCTTTCTGCAGACACACATAGACATTCTGATATTTGCAATTTTCCCACTTTTGTGTGGGTCCCATGCCCCTAACCCTAGCAAATGTGGAGGGCCAACTGTATAACAATAGTCACTAGCTATTTGTATATTTACAGTAGATACTAGGAAAATTCTAGGCTGAGACCGGCATCCAAATTCTTACCAGCTTCTCTTCTAGTTTATGTTTCTCTGCTTTTAAACTTCTCGAATAACTACTGATTTATTCCCCTTTAGTCCTAAAAAAGGCTCTTAAGCACACATTGTGCTGTGGCTTTTTTTTTTTTAAATCCTCTCCTCTGGTAAGAAAACTACCATTCGGCTTAAAGGTAGGTGCAGCAGTAGTCAAACTCAGAAGTGGAATAGAATAACAGTTGATTTTTGGGTTAGGGCTGTTATGACTGTGATATTTCGAGCACAGAAAGATTCTATTGTTTCTCAATATGCGATTGGGACATCCTAGGAAAACAGTCAGTCTCTTTCCAGGTTCTTAAGTGTCAGAAAAACAGAATGAAACACGAATGGAATTTTTTGTACCCTGTAAAAATAGAGGAGGAAGTATATGAATACCAAACATCTGATACAATTGACACTTGCTGACATTCACCTGTAACGAAGACTGGTCTTAACAATGCATTATTACCATGTCCTTGTTTCATTTGCTATTTTATACTTTATTCATAGCTCATTTTACCAAGAACAATTTTTTCAAAAAAAACAAGAACTTAAGCTGAATGATAGCCTATCATTTGCTCCATAGTTGTCTTCTCCAGCATGATTTCAAATCTGTACCCTCCAATTGCCCCAATTTGGCAGGAACAGTCCCAGTTAATCTGCTGCTGCCCTACTTTTCAGCTGCTTTTAAAATGTCCCAGTTTCTCTCCCTTCTCCTCCCACTTTCCCCCTTTGTCCTCAGGTTATTTCAGTTGTTGGAAACTGAGTTCACAGTGCAAAAGTACTTTGCATTTATTAAATTCAGCAGAGGGGAGGCGAGAGGAGGGGTAGAATCTTGCCTTTCCCAGTAGAATTAGGCAAAAGCAATCTGCTGCAGCTTCTCCAAGTTTGAGTGTCCTTCATCATCAATCGCTATTGCCATCTTCACTCCACTTGGATGTTGTCTGGCCACATGTGTCCTGGTTTTCACCTCTGAGATATTGGAAGGTACACAAATCTAAAGACTACAAAACACCTCATCTTCATTGCCCTACCTGCTCATTTTTTGTTTTACTACTGATCATCATTGTTGAGTGACAGTTATGCTACAACCCACTTAGAGCCTTTAGTAACCTATTCCTGGCATAAATGAGTGAAAAAGTGAAATCCTAGCCCTGCCCGTTCAGAAGTAAATCCCACTCAGTTAAGTGGGACTTCCTTCCAGGTGAATCTGAGGAAATGGAGCACAAATAAGGAATAAGTACAGTTGGTGCTCAAGTGTTGTGATTTCCTCTGTTGTCTTCTCTCCTTATATTTTCTTAAATGTAAAGTCCTGCAAGATTCGCTTGCCACATCTTACCTCCTGAAAGGAGATTCAGTGTTATAAAAGAGCTACATGGCTAATTAGGACCCTATGAGAGAGAGGTCTGTTTGAAACACTTATATCAGATATCTTTCTAAGGGGAAAAAAATCAATGTCAAACTACATTTACTGTTACAATATCTTTTTATTTAAAATGTCCTTTAAAAATATAAATAGTGGGGAGAAGAAGTGGTATAGCTAATTATAAGGATTACAGCAGATGAGGAAAGAGGAATCAGCTTAAAATTGCCCCTGGTATTTGCACTGGGACGAGGTACCCACTGGCCATGATAAATCAAATCTAGGCACTGCAGTGAACTGTTTCCTAATCCACATGTGAACATCATGGAAATTCTACAAGATACAATCTATAGTTTGGCAGTTTTATCCAATGTTTTCCGTTTTCATTTCTTTCAGAGGTACGACAATGGTTGTCTGGCACACCAGCAGGCCTGCGAAGGCTCACCCAAAATGCCGCAAAATTTTGAAATCTCGCAAGATTTCCCATGAGAGCCGATATGAAATCATGCTGCATCCCATTCTGAATCTAATGACTTGGGCAAGACTGCTCCAAGCTGCTGCTCAGAGAAGGTAAAGGACCGAGTGCTGACCCCCTAAGGGGCTTGGTGCAACACGACCCCATCACAATGGTGGAAGGGATGTGCCATCTCCTGAGAGAGAGAGCACAATACTAATTGCAAGAAAGGGCAACCAAAATGAGCAAATCTCCTAGGAGGAAAGGTTACAGTGGTTGGGGCTATTTAGCTAAGAATGCTAGTAATGGGAGAGATGGGGGTGGGGGTAAATATTTGTACATGGTGTGAATTGGTGCATCCACTGAATGATGGGAGATTCAGGTCTGACACAAGGGAATACTTCCTACAGTGCATAGTTGGAACTCACTATCACCAAAACATAACAAACAACAACAAAAAACAAAATAAATAACAAATCAAAACAAAACAAAACGAAACCTTGCCAGCACGGGCATCTTTAAAAAGAGACTGGACAAATTCATGTATTATGGACTTATCAGTGGCTAGTAATCACAATGGATGTGTATTCCTCTAGTACCAGAGACAGCTGCTAGAGAACAGGAGTAGAAATGTGCTATTCCATTCATGTTTTGCCTATTGGCTTTTTATATTTTCTGTTTGTCATCAGATTAGCTTCACTTATTGTATGAATCAGAGGCCTCAACGTGCCTCTGTTATCAACAGCCCTGCTCAAGTCTCGCAAACTTAGGGTGGTGGTGACTTCCTTCATTGAATCCATCCACCTGGAATACAGTCTTCCTTTCTTACTGCCTTTCACTTTACTGAGCATTATTATGTCTTTCAATGAGTCACATTGTCTTATATGTCCAAAGTACAACAGTCTTAGTTTGGTCATCTTGGCTTCTTGTGACAGTTTAGCCTTGATTTGCTCTAGGCCCCACTCTTGTTGGCAAGCCATTGTATCTACAGCACTCTCCTTCAGCACCACATTTCAAATGCATTGATCTTTCTGTCAGTTTTCTTTATTATTCAGTTTTTATAACCATAGGACTTTTCTTAGGGACATCATTTTTTCATAAGGATGTGGTTATTAGGACTGTAAAGGCAGACAAGCACACACACACTCTCAAGCTCCATTAAAATTCTGTTAACACAATGGTTTTCAGCAGCCTTGAGTTCTTGGGTTTTGTCTCTAGAGAGCAGGATCGATGTTCGTAATTAGGCAGGAAAATAAAGGGCTTGTCAAGTACAATGTTTCTTTATAATGAAAAGAAAGAATTTGCTGTGTAAAACCACAGGGCTTATTTCAGAAGAACATTAGACTGCCTGAGCTCTACATAGAGCGCAAAACAGTGAGAATGCCTCCCACTGTAGGAGGAATGACAGTTTCACAGATGGACTTTGCTCAATTTGAAAATGTAGAAATTAAAATCCCTCATAATTGTAAAAGAGTGATTGCACAATTTCAAGTCTGTGATGTCAGTTTGATTGTGAGTTGAGGTGTAGCTAGTATCAAAGGAATACCATTTCTACTTTGAAATGAATCAAAGTGTGGTTATAATCCAGAACCAGTGACAATTCACATGAATTTTTGAAATTATTGTTGTAACATCCATGCAACATTGGTATAAAGCAGTGGTTCTCAACCTGTGGGTCCCCAGATGTTTTTGGACTTCAGCTCCCAGAAGCCCTGAGCATTGACCATAGTGGCTGGGGCTTCTGGGAGCTGAAGTCCACAAACATCTGAGGACCCACAGGTTGAGAACCACTGGTATAAAGCATTACGTAGACTCAAGTTCCCGTCTTGTGGTTTTGGAAGGCATATCAGAGGCCTCACTTATTCTGATGGAGCTGCTTTGCTTGCTGCTGCCCCATGTGGTGAACTACTGAACTGCAATTGGTAGCCTTCTGAAGGAAGAATAATCTAAACCTGGGTGGACCCTGCCCAGTACCCACCCAGGCTAGCCACTGGATCTTCTTGGGCAGGAGGGGTTGTAAGAGCATTTTCTGTTCCACTTGAGCTATGCTTGGGAAACAAGGTCTCTCTGAGTTCTGCATGTTCCTGTACCTTTGCTCAGAGCTCAGAAAAGTTACTTTTTAAATACAGCTGCTGGAATCTCTCAGCTGGCATGATTAGGATGAAGAACCTGGGAATTATCAACCTTGCTCCAGTTTTCCATGTTCTGTTCTGCCCCTTGCTTCACTCTGTGGCTCCTACCATACCTACAGCCCAGTCCTGGCATACATGTATCCCCACTGACTATGTGAAGTAGTTCAAAGTGGAGCAAATACAGAGAAAATTTTGTCTGGAAGGTTCACATTAGCATCAGAACACTGTGGAGGAAATGTATTAATTATTTCTTTTAACACCACTGCCCCTTTATTATGATTTTGGTGGTTGTTGAGTGAGCAAATATTCAAATCCTAGGATGAAGGACAAAATTTAGATTCATGCTGTAACACCGGCTGGAAAATTGTAAAGGGCCATCAAAGAAAAAAAATCAGACCAATGTTTTCCTCACTAAGAAGTGAAAACCACATTAAATCATAATGCCCAGTAAAGTAAGTTAGTGTGACATTAATAAAGCTTCTTTGGCTACACAGGACACAAAAAAATTAAAGGATCTGAAAGCAGAGGTTACATTCTGCCTGTGATACAACATTGTGTAACTCATCAGTTGGCCAAAAATCCATCAGTAAATAAAGCTTTAGGAAACTTAAAATGGGAATTGGCTGAATGGATGGAGAGACTGGTGTACAAAATTTCCACATTAAAAAAGCATTGATCTTTTTAATATTAAAACTGTTGGGATAATAGACAGTATGAAAGAGAACAGACAATTCCATATTTTTTAAAAGAGAGTGTTAGAAAGCATTTATTGTAGAACAGACAAGTTCATACAAATATTTGGTTCAAACTAGCATGACAGAAACCAATTTTTTCAAATCTCCCTCTTGTCTATATGATTAATCAAAACAGATGTAGGCTAGATTATAAAAGCTTGCAGCTGGGTACCCAGAATATGACTTTGTGCTATTATCAATTGACCATGGATCTCTTCTAGAAAGATTTCCATTTTGACAGAAACAGTACAAACAGCAGCACTTGGGAAAATTACTTTATGGCCTACAAATCCCAGAATCCTCGATCAGTAACTTTTTCAGCCTCTGACTATTTAACAAGATATATAGTATTTTCCAAAGTTTCCAAAGTTAAGTGTAATAGGAGTGTGATAGTCTTCATTGATCTCATATAAGTCTAAGTATGGCTACTTGCCTGTGGTACTCAACACTTTCTATCCTATGTACTTCATCCCCAATGAAGCCTCAGGCAACAGCATGATGCTCAGCAGCAACCAAGACCACATTGAAAAGTTATGGTTATACCACCAGATGGGTGATGTTATGCCTCATTAAGTTACAACCAAGACATGTTTGCTCTATTAGCAAAGGGTATAATTAAAGATAACTAGCTACCATGGTGTGGTAGTTTGAGCATTAGACTACAATCTTGGAGACCAGGGTTCAGTTCCCTGCTTGGCTATGGAAAACGACAGGGTGACCTTGGGCACATCACCCATTTTCAGCACCTAGGAAATGACTGAAGGCACACAAGAACAAGCCATCTGTATCTAGTGTGTAACTTATTTGTTCTTAGTTATTTGCAACCTCTGAGAGACTGTTAGAGGAACTGGAAAGAACAGCAAGACTGGAAGTGCTCTGTTGACCAGACAAGGATAGAAATACAGGCTCCAGTTGTTTATATGAGGCTGCTTCACCATTCTAGAAGCTTCATTCTGTTTTGCAACTGATGGGCAATTGATGTTGGACTCCTGTATGCTCTTTCATGGGGTTGAAGAAAGCTCTGGATCAAGCTCTGGAGTTCCCAACAGGCAAGACAATAAAGAGGGAAAAAAGTCTGTAAAGAAATGTTTGTGCTCTAAAGGGCTATATAAAGATAATTGTAATTGAAACCAGACTACTACAGGAGTTTCTTTGATGACCCCTTTCATTATTCCAGCTGGCATTTGCGCATGAATAAATTGTAGCTGGAGCTTACGATCTTGCCAGGGAGTTTGGCAACATCTGACTTTCCCTCTGTCCTAGGGATAGGGAAATCCATCAGTTTCACTTTCTTCTGCATTCATTTTTTTTTTCAGACTTCAGATTCTTTCCACCTGAAGTATAAAGAAATTTGTGAATTTGGGTAAATTGTTTAAAAATGAACTGAAATTTAATTCTTCCTTCTTTTCAGTGGACCAATTCAATAGGTGCAAGTAGTCTCAGTCCAGAGAGGACCATGTAGTATCTTCAGAGCAGGTAGGATGTTTCTCAGGAAAAAAAAAGAGCTGGCAACAAAAATATATACATATAGATATAAACCTGGCCCTTTTACAGGTAAGCATGCAAAGCCTTGCACCTGAATGCACGACTCCCTCAGTTTTGGTTTCTACCACATTTGAATTTTTAAAATTATTTTCAAGTTCTTTTTTTACCACAATATGAAGGAATTTACAGATTTTGGCAAAGTTTGTTGAAATTGTGTGCCTTCAAATAGTTTCTGACTTACAGTGACCCTAAGGCAAATCTATCTCCGGGATTTTCTGGAACTGAGTGTGTGTGACGTGCCCATGGTCACCCCAGGGATTTCCATAGCCAAGTGAGGAATCATACCCTGGTACCCAGGATTGTAGTCCAAAGATCAAACTATAATACCATGCTGGGTCTGTTTGGTGAGCCAACTTTAGTTGGGACTAGCAGTTGGATTCACTTAGAAATGATCCTTCCCCCTTTTTTAAAGCCTTTGGAATAGTAAAGTGAGAACACTATATATCCACTTCGTTCATCTTATGGCTGTTGATCTTCAGAGCTCATTGAAGCTCATTGAAGAATGGACTCAAGACCTGAATATATGATCAGATAAGGGAATTTCCGGTAGGGTGGGATGAGATAGGACATTTCTTCTTAAAAGAGCTTGTGTATCAAATTCTTCCTTTTCTTTCCCACCTTCCCCTATCCTTCCTTGAATGCACCCAACCATATAACTGAAAACCACATTTGTGTGTGTGTCCTCTCTGCCTCTCACTGGGAATATTTGTCTGTTGCTTGTTGAAAAGAAGATCCGCGGCCTTAGAGGAAAAGCTATATGAACAAATTAACCCCTTGAGGATCTAGTGTACTGCTTTCTGTCACACAGTGTGCTCTCAAATTCTAGCACATTGCATATAAGGCAGGGTTGGCCTGAGATGGAATACCTTCCTTAAGGAAAGGATTTTGCATCATTTGCATTCCACAGCATTCCATATATATCTATATACACTCAGCCCTCCACATTAGCAAGTTTCACTTTTGAGGATTTGATTATTCACAGATTATTTGCTGCCACATCTGCTGCCTTCTTATCCCATTTTTAATAGGGACTGCAAGACTCCTGAGACTGAGAAACTGCCAATGAGGCTTGTAAGCCTTTCCTTAAAAAAATGGTGTAAATGGGCAGCAATGGAGGTGGCAGTAAGCCCCACCAGCCACCCACTTCTTCCTTGTGAAGGAACCCTGGTGCCTCAAAGGGTCGAATATGGTGATCATACTTTTTGTGTGTGTGTTAAATATGGTTTGGGAGGGCCTAGAGTTATTCACATTTTTTTCATTTTCACGGTGGTCTTGTGCCCCTAACTCTTGCAAATGTGGAAGGATTACTGTATCTATAAATATATCTATCTATCTGTGTATGTGTGTGTGTGTGTATTGTAGCATTTTGAATCAGAATAGCAACATATGTTTCAAAAGGCATACACCCTCAAGCAACCCCCCCAAAAAAAACCCAGCTAGTGAACTATTAGTAAGAGAGTCTATATTTTATAATGCAGGTGCATTATACGAAAGCTGTTCATTTCATTAGCTACTGAATTTCAGTTGCTGAAAACAAGAGAGGAACCTGTTTGCATGAGCTGACTGATCAGATTGCTGATCAAAAATACATAGCCTCGAAATGTGAAATAGACAGACTCCTTATCTACTATGGGAGCTAACTGGTGATGAGGTCTACTGTCTCTCTTTTTAAGAAACATTTTAATTAAAAATCTACATCTACATTAAAAGAATGTATACAAAAAAGAAAGAGATAAAATTAAAAGAAATAGAAAAAAAAGACAAATTAAAATAAGGGACAGTTAAAGACAAAAAAGAAAAATAAACATGACTTCCAACTTTTTTTTACAGGGGCTATAGGTCTTAGCATATGCTATCTTTCTTCTATAACTAACAGATATTTCATAAACTTCATCCTGTTAGTTATAGAAGAAAGATAGCATATGCTAAGACCTACAGCCCCTGTAAAAAAAAAGTTGGAAGTCATGTTTATTTTTTTTTGTCTTTAACTGTCCCTTATTTTAATTTGTCTTTTTTTTCTATTTCTTTTAATTTTATCTCTTTTTTTTGTATACATTCTTTTAATGTAGATGTTATCACAAGTTATCAAAACATACAGTTATCATTTTATTCACTTTTTTTTTGTAGAAGGGTAATCAAAGGTTCCCAGTCTTTCAAAAATGTTACTAATGATTTCTCTCTGATCAAAGCAGTTAATTTGTCTATTTCAGCTAAATCATTCAGTTTTATCAGACAGTTCCCTTTTGTTGGTATTAATTCACTCTTCCATTTCTCTGTGTACATCAGTCTTGCTGCTATGGTCATATATTTGTTTGTCCATCAATCCCAGTAAAAACAATTCAGGTTTTTGAATTGAATATTATTTTTCAAAATCTTCTGTATTAAAGCATTAGTTGAGCTCCAAACTCATCTTGACTCTCAACATATAAAGCACATATTTTCTTAGGACTGTTACAATGACGTACACATCTGCTCTGTGATATTATTTGGCAATGAACATTATTTAATTGGCATAAAATATAAATTATACACTGTTAAGGTTGAAAAGCCATGCCGGCAAAGAGGACTGGCTGAAACAAGTGTGAAAGTAGGTCAGATGAGACTTCAGGGCATGGCCAGATCGTAGTCAAGGGATCAGTCAGGAAGCTCCAGTTTTGATGAGCTTTCAAATATCTTCTCAATGACTCAACCTCCAGAAACAATAGCACCTGAAACTGTGTCAACAGAGCAACTGATTGTCTTCAATCCACTCCCTCTTCTTGCTAAACTTCTCCTTTGTTTCCTCACCTGCTCAGCCATGAAGAAGCTATCACGATTCCCACTGGTACTTTGTCACCTAATGCTAAGGCCATTGGCTCATTCTGGACTCCATTGTCTGCTCTGTCAGAAAGCCATTAACACCTTCCCCCTCAAGGAGGAAACTGGATATTTAAACCCTAGCTCTAAGCCAGACAAATCATAGTCCTCTGGACATAGGCTGTACTCTGCTGCTCTGATTTTCATTCTTGTACTACCCTCAGACCCTTAGTCTGAGCCACATCGCTTCATCTCCTCTCTGTAGGATAGGTAGATATCACCCACTTCACGCTAACTTCTCACTATCCAATTTTTCTCTCCTTTCCTTTGGTTAGCCTTGCGTGGTTGCAAGACTGCTTGGATCTTGCGTGTGATAGTGATATTCCCCAATAAAATATACTTTGAATTTCCAACCAGTGTCCCTGCACTAGTACCTTTTACATAGGTGTAAAAGATCCTGTAAGTTTGCCCCCCTCTTGCAGGCCTTCCTTTGGGCAAATAATTCTCCACCATTCCACAGAGACACTGGTACTATGGCTGGACCTGTGAGTCACCCACTTTTTGGGGTAACAGCCTACAGTTTATGATAGATTAAATCAGAGAATCTGCCTGTAGTGTCATTAACTCTTCACAGAGAGCCCTTATGGCACAGTGTAAAGGGGGAATTATGCTGGCCTCTGATGTCATTGGCCTGCAGCTCCCAGGATTCTTCCCTATTGGCTCAAATGGCTAGGCCTTTTGGGAGCTGCATTCCACCAATATCCCACATTGACTGCATAGGTGCCATTGACCCAATCACTAGTTCTCAGCCAGACATTCCTCACAGTGTTGTGCCAGGATGAGTGTGCATTCATTTCTATATGTACTGAACTTTTTCGACGAAAGATAATGAGATGATCTCAGAGAAACTATAGACAGAAGCTGCAACCTAGGCTTTCCAGAGTGAAAGCTAAAGAGGATTCCTGTGTCTTCAGTGTTTACATAGAAGAGGGAATTTCAGTATGTTTTGCTTGTCATCCAGCCAGGTAACAAGTGACACTTGCTGAGATTTCCTCATCTGCACAGCCATTAAAGTTACATGGACCATCCCCAGTTATCACTCTGGTAATCCTATTATGCTAGTGCTTGGACAATTCACTGCAGCAACCATTTTTCTCTGCCTGCTCTGAAATAAAATAATATGCCAGAGCAGGTGGAAGGTAAGGATGTGACTGAAATATTTCAATGTACAAACTATACATTAGAGGCTATCAAAGTGGTATGATCGCAGAAGATGACCTCGCGTCCTTTCTGGTCTGATTTGCACACTGTTCTGCTTTGGTCTGTACCTGAACATCTGGTGCCACTAGTCAATCAGCAGTTTTGGGTCTGCATAATGCTGTCTGCCCTGGTCCACCTGCTTCTGATGCTACCATGAAATTGTTAGCGCACCAATGTGCATTGCAAGAAGAGAAGTGGGAGGAGGGCGTGTGAGTTCCCCTCTTGTCTTTACTAGACTTGTGTTCCCTATTGCTACTCCAAGGAACTTCTTGTTTTTTTCTTCCCTGAAGTCAGTCTTCACTTATTCTTGTTCCTTCATTTTAGTTAGAGAGATAGATGTGGACAATCAGCTTTAGAGGCATCTGTAAATAAATTGAGAGGCTTTCCTCTTGCCCTGTCCCTAAACGGATTTCCCAAAGTAATAAATCGTAGGTTTCCTTTTAAGGGTAGATAGATGACAAAGAAATTCAAAAATAAACTAACTGCTTTTTATACTTGTGGGACTCCACTGAGAATGTCCAAGGAAAATTTGTGAAAGGGAGATTCTCTGAAAAATATCTCAGTGCACATATATTCCTCTTGGTCCTAGACTTGGCATAGTCCTCACCTTTCTCCTCTGGCCAAGACAGGCTGTCCTGTACTTAACACAATCCTGGCAGACAAATATCTCTCCTTTTAAAAAAGCCCTAAAATTTATGAAGAATTATTTCCATTCAGATTGGAGTCACTCAGAAAGGCTGCTGATGTCATGAATGTGCATAGTGGGTAGTAAGAATGAGAGTGATAATTTTTTAAAGCCTAATTTTTAAAAGAGGAATTTATGAAAATTAACAAATCTCTCCATATCTGAGGCAGAATGAGTGTGAGATTTTAAAAATTAAAATGTAGGAGAAAGTGAAACTGAGAGATTCAGCCACTGAGGCCTAGAAAACCCACTGAGTGACCCTGACAAATCACACTCTCTCACTCTCAGAGGAAGTTAATGGCAAATATACCCTAAATAAATCTTGCCAAGAAAGCCATATCATGTGATCACTGTAAGTTAGAGTAGACTTGAAGGCACATAACAAGAAGTGAATTAGTGTTGCCATCTCTCCTTTCTCCATAGAATCCCTCTATGTTATATGGCACTCAGACAGAACATGGACCTCTCCTTGCTGGGAATAATTACCTATGGAATTTGGCCAGTACCAATGGGGGAGAGTTGCATTTTATCTGATCTGTAAAGAATTTATGAAAAATTGCAAATGTCTTCACAGTTGAGATGTACAGAAGTTGAGCTGTCTTAAACAAATGTGAATGGGAGAGAAAGCAAAATGGCCAGATTTCCTCCTTGTTCGGATTCAAATGGGGCTGCAGGCTTTGAGGATCTGGATGGTATAGGTAGTAATACATACGTCATACATTGAGATACCGTTAGATATGGGAAACAGTATACAGATTGATAGCATCACTATCTTGCCCTAGCCTTATTATGTGTTGCCCTACTTAGACTTCCTCCCTGAATAATTGCACATATTACTATTTTTTTTTAGTGTATACAGTTGAAAGTCTGAATAAATTCTCTTGTGCTAACCAACTGTACCAAAACCAGACCATTTTTTCATATAAGGTATAGAATTACGCTCACTGGCCCCTTCATGTACACTGCAGTTATCCTTGGAACTGGACCTACAGGTTTCACATTGTTTTATCACATTTGTGTTTCTGTGTTTTCTTTGCTAATCATAGATATGACTTAAAAATCTGAGTTCTATCATATTATATGAGATCCCACTAGTTTTTTTTTTTTTTAGTAAACATGTATGAAAGCAGAAAAGATGTAAGGGAGTAAAAATGAAGTTCTAAAAATAAAGCTGTGTTAGAAAACATGCATGTGATGAGGGATCATTGATATGAGTGCAGTAATTGCCAGTTTTCTCATATGGTAGAGATAATGGGAATCTTTGAAATATATAGTTAAATTTGATTAGGAACACCTTAATTATATCTGGTGTTTTCCTTTTCACTGGCTTTCCTTTTATTCTTATAAGGAAAAATCTATATTCTTCCCAGTCTGAAAGATGAGCAAATATTTATAGAAGAGTTGAATGATAGTAGAATTTGGGATATTGGGAGGTAATGGTACCACTCTATTCTGCATTGGTTAGACCTCATTTGGAATACTGTGTCCAGTTCTGGGCACCTCAATCCAAGAAGGATATCAACAAGCTGGAGTGTATCCAGAGGAGGGCGACCAAAGTGGTGAAGGGTCTGGAAGCCATGCCCTATGGGGAGCGGTTTAGGGAGCTGGGTATGTTTAGTCTGCAGAAGAGAAGGTTAAGAGAGGACATGATAGCCATGTGTAAATATTTGAGGAGATGTCATGTCGAGGAGGGAGAGGGCTTATTTTCTTCTGCTCCAGAGACTAGGACAAAGAGCAATGGATTCAAGCTGCAGGAAAGGGGATTCCATCTGAACCTCAGGAAGAACTTCCTGATGATCAGAGCTGTCTGGCAGTGGAATATGCTGCCTGGGAGTGTGGTGGAGTCTCTTTCTTTGGAGGTTTTTAAGCAGAGGCTGGATGGCCATCTCTTGGGAATGCTTTGATGGGTGCTCCTGCATAACAAGGGGTTGGACTTGATAGCCCCTGTGGTCTCTTCCAACTTTATGATTCTATGATTCTATGACAATTGATGAGAGTAATGTGAGAAGATGGGTGAAAAAGTTTAAAGAAGGTGTAACCAGTGTTGGAGACAAACCACATAGTGTAAGGTCAACAACAGTCACTGATGAAAACTGAAACAGTATGGATGACAAGACTGATTGCAGATCAGCATATGACTGTCCAAAGAATTGCTGTGGTCACAGTGCTGTTGAACAGATTATCCACAAACTTGGATACAGGGAAGTGTGTGCCAAGTGAATTCTTCTTCCTTCAGCTGATTTCAAAGAGAAGAGACTGAATGCATGATTGGAACAGTTGGCAATGTTTGAAGCCCATGAGGACATTTTTTCAAGAATGTTTGCACTGGTGATGAGACCTGGGCATGCTTGTATAATCCAGAGACCAAGAATCAATCTATGGAATGAAGATAGTCTACCTCCCCTAGTCCAAGGAAATTCAGAAACTAGCACCCAGCACAGAAGATCTTAGGATGACAAGGAGTTTATTTTGCTCAATGTTGTTACATTGCATCACTCTAGAAACTTCAAGAAGCCATTCATTAGAAAAGACCACAGAAACAGCTGAATGCAATCCAGTTACACCACAAGAATGCATGACCATCTACTTCTTTGGCAATACCACAGGTTATTGCACAAATAGAATGGTCAGTGGTGCCACATCTATCTTACAGTCCCAATCTGGTACTTTCAGGTTTTTGCTTATTTGGTCAGATTAAGGAAAGCCTTTGAAGATGGCTCAATAATGCTGTAGGTAAAGTGGAAGACATTATTAGACACCAAACAAGGGAGTGCTCGAAAGAGTTTTTCCAAAGTGGATTTGATGAGTGGTTTCAAAGGCAGTATAAATCATTGTGCCACTGGTAGAGGCTATGGCCCTTTCTGCATGATGTCGCTATACCGTCATAGCAGCAGATTGTTTCCTGGTTAGGAGCCGTGCTGTAACCCTGTGATCTGGGGGTCCTGGGAGGGGTGCCCAAATAACCAAACAACAACAAGCAAAGACAAGGAAATTAGCTGGAGCGCTTCACTTAAGCTAACGAGAGGCAGGGTAACTTTGCGGGGATCTTGTAACCCTATGTATATGGGGTCAGGTCAGTCAAGCACTCAGACAGGTTTTTAAAATAGCAAAAATTGATGTTTTATTAAAGATAGACAAACACTTAAGACAACACAACCGCACAGCTAGCTAAGAAAAAAGAAACAATGAGTTTTTGGGGGAAATGGGTGATACGACACCTTTCTCGTAGTCCTGAAGAGATTGAAGACGGAAGGAAGAAGCTCAGTGTGGGTTGCTGAGGGGAGCTCGCTGGAAGACACGGCAGCAAGGCAGTCTGGAACTCAGGAGTGACCTGGTTTGATTCTCGGAACCAGGGGTTTATATAGGGGAAAATATGACCGTGGGCTAGTCTGTACTTGGGAGAGAACAATGAAGTTTGGGTGCGAGACAACGTCTCCGAAAGGTCAGAATTTAACATGATTAAGTTCGAATTGACAATAGAATGGACAGTATGCAGTTGCAGCTTGCCTGGGCAGTTGAGCTCCTAGCTCGTCAGGGTGCCTGCTTGGAGCAGGGGGCTCTTTGTATTAAAGTGCATCTGTAATTAGGTGTTTGTCTAGGGAGGTCTCCTAAAGCAAGATCTGGCTGAGTCTGGATTGCCTAGGTGGAGAAAGGAATGTTTCAGCAATTAATAGCCATGCCTAGCTCTGTGCTTGTTTGGGGGCCTCACAAACACTTGGCTGAGGATGGCAAAATGAGACTGAATTATGATATCTAATATCTTCCGAAGCCAGGCCAGTTCACAGTGATAACAGTGCTACTGCACGACATTGTTGCTATCCAGCTGCTATTCCATCTCCAAGTGGCACAACACCGCCCTATTCTATTTCCAGAAAAAATCTGTTAAGATCCTCCTATAGCATTTCAATTCCATCAGCCGGCTCAGTGCAGTAGTGTTATAGCGCTTGATAGTGCTTCCAGTCAATGCGAATCCAGTAGTGGGTGGACTGTGGCGTGCCCAGCTTGTCCCTCCCTCAGTGAGTCCCATGGCATGGTAACACTGAAATCTATCACCTCTCCATGTTTATTTTTAAAGTTCTCCTTTGCATTAAAACTTTTTATTTTTTTAAATACATTTTTAGGCATTATAGTGTGAAAAATGCAATAGTGTGCTGCAATGCTTAGTATGGCTTCCAAAGAAAAACAACTGCCCACCAATCGGGGTGGTGGGGCAGGGTGAAGGCAGGGATAGGGAGTGGCCAAGGACACTGTGGTGGAGAAGGAACACTGGTGGCAATACCGCTACTCATCTGCTTAAGGCAGAAGGGTGCAGAAAACAGTGTTCCCAACCCGATGGCATCGTGCCAATGGAAATGCTGCAATTGTGATGGTATATTGCGCTAATGGCCTGTAGTGCAGAAATGGCCTATGTTTAATAGTACCATGTTGTAGACAAAAACTCCTTTATCCATATATGTAGTTGGATATCTCATGTTGTTAATAAAGGAGTCATGACATAACAAGCATTACTTTCAGTACGGCCCTCCTCATATTAGGAGAAAATCAATTTAAGTCTCATTTGTCATCAGTAATTCTTGCTTTTTTCCCTCTGAACTGCTGATTTGATGGCTGTAATGTGGGAGCTGATGGAATGTGGTCTTTATTATGATAACTATGGGGACAACTGAGTCAGTTCATATATCCTTTAAAAAACAAACAAACAAAAACAAATATTTAGGTTATGATGACTCACTGAGTCTCACAGATGATTATGACTGTTTTTTAAATAGAAAGATTAAAAGAATGCAAATAAATAAGAATTCAAAGAGGAAGGTAAAGCAAAGGCAAGGATTACATCCAGTGCAGGCTGCAATACAACCTGAGGACAGTGGAGGAGGAGGACCAGGAAGAGGGGGACCATGAAGTATCAGCAGCAGGTGTGTCCAAGTCATTTGTTCTGGGCTTTGTTGAATGCAACAAGAGTAGATAATGCTCAGGGCTATGGGCTTCTTATATGTCCTGCCCTTTTTGAGTCCAGTGCCTCCTGAACGACCAAATTTCTGTACTGCAAGAGTAGAAAAACAAAGTTCATTTTCCTTTGAAAACATGTGGGGGAGCATAATCGTTAAAACCGTGCTTGTGCAAACTACCAGGAAGTGTGGTTTTGCTTTAAAACAAGGCATGCTTTCCCTATTTGCCTTGTTCTTACTTAAATTTTGTTTTGTTTCGCCATCAGCGACACAGCATGGTATGGTCTCTCCCAGAGGATTCTGGGCTGAATTTGGAGCCACGGTGTTGCTCACCTCTAACTTAACCAATTAAAATTGCTATCCTGTATCTGTCTATTCAGAAGTAAAGCACATTGAGTTCAATGGTGTTTACTGTTAGGTTAGTGAGCGCAGGATTGCAGCCTAAATGATTACGTTAGCCTTCCCTTTGCTGATTGATGATGGAGAAAACGGAAGTTCAGTGCACCTTGGGGCATGCAGTCAGTTGGGGGTACGGTCCTGGGGTAGGACTGGTGTTTATGCTGTTGTAACATGTACAAGAAAAATCACAGCATTGCTCTTTGGCTGTTTGAGACTGAATATCATGACTTAAACATTACTCCTAATTTAATGGTAGAACCTTGAGAAATCTGTTCATATTCTGGGGCAGACTAGAATGAAATTAGGCATTTCTCCTCCATTTTATTCTCACCCATCTTCCACTTTGGCTTACTGTACCATAGAGATATTCTTGTTCTGAGAATAAGGATAAGAATTTATCCTTGTCTCCATTGCTCAATATCCAGGAGTGAAAAGAGATAAACAACAAATTATCCTTTATATAGAAATGTAAAAGACTGAAGTTCCATTTGCTAAGAATATGTACGCAATTCTCCTCCAAATACTTCTGTATTGAGAGCAAATGCCACTACAGCAACACACTTCAGCATCATTTCCGATAATTCCTTTAAACCTTTGACGAATTTTATGTTTTCAAGCAAACCAGGCAGTAGGCCAACATCTTGGTGAGGTGCAGTAATCCAATAAGTGTATAATTTTCAACTGTACACTCACAAATTAAACTCCAGCTGCTACCCACAGTTAACTTGATCAGCTTGGAGAGGCATCATTAGGGAAAAACAATGACATGTTCCATTCTCCCAAACAACACAGAGCTAAAAGGAAGAATAAGAAAGTGGGACAAGGGAGTGGACCTCTGTAATCTTTGTGTTGGAAAGGTGAAACCCATGGTATTGAATAACCAGGTTAATATAGGTCAGTCACAGTTGGAAAGAAAGGGGATACACACATCGTTTGTATTGTCTTTTGTATGGACAAAATGTGAACTGATTAATCATGAAGGAAGTACACCATATGTTGGATTTATTTTACCTGATAGAAATTTCCGTTTTCTCCACGTTTATCCTACATAAAACTTGGTTAATACTCAAGCTAAAAAAAGAAAAGAAAAAAGCAATTTCTGATCTTTTTAAACTAGTATAAAGCCTTTTATATGTCTGATCCTTTGAATGATTTTCTGTTATTCCAGGTACTTGCAGGAGAGTGTACTATCTAGTTGGTTTGCTTTAGAAAGTTATCTTGACTATTCCCATCCCAGAAATAACAGGTCTGTGAGATTACTAGGTGGGATACTCTCTAGATGTCATGAATTATCCTGAAAATGAGCATTCCCTCCAAAACTTTCTAGATTTTAGTGAAAATTGACATGCCCACACTAGTGTTGTACCATATTTTCATGAGGTGTTATTTTCACTGCAAATGTTCTTGTATAAAAAAACCCCTTCCTTATCGGGAAAGGGGAAAGACTTCTGATCTCAATACCTTCTGCCAACATCTGCTGTTTTCTGTATTTCTATGTTTACAAATATTTTTATTAATATATATCTAATATATAAAACAACATACAGGGGATTAAAAAGACAAACAGTAAGTAAACAGAAAAAGAAGCTAAAACTAGACTACTACTAAACTAAAAAGGGGCAAAAATCCATACAAATGACTTTTAACTCACCAGCTTTTCGTTCTAAGATAATTTATAAGATATATTTCTTATAGCGTGTCTATCTTTATCACACAACTGCCTAGTGTTTAATAACTCTAAGCTTAATCTTCAAAACCAGTAATTGACTTTCCTCCTAAGAATCTCTTAGATATACAATCAATTTATCTCAATCATTTTTTAATTTAACCAAAGACTTTCCTTAATTAAAATTGTTAATTTATCTATTTCTGCCAAATCCAGCACCTTCAGCAACCAGTCTTCATGTGAAGGAAGAGCCACACTTTTCTTTTGCTGTGCTTACAACTTCATATCAGTCTGTTCATCAGTCAGACCCAATAAAAAAAGCTCAGGTTTGAGCTGAATCTTTCCGCTTAGGATTTGCTGTTTTTTTAAAAGTAATTTTTGCTTAAAAAACCCCCCCAAAACCATAAATGGACATGATAACCAGTTGATACATGCTTATTTTGCCTGTTTCCAGGTTTTTACACATAATTCAATTTGATTTATTTGTGTCAATTTTGGCTTACAGGGACTCTATCCCTGTTGGCAAGATTTGTTCAGAGTGGGTTGTCCTTGCTATCCTTTGAGGCTGAGAGAGTATGACTTGCATAAGGTCACCCAGTAGGTTTCCACAACTGAGTGGGGATTGGAACCCTGGTCTTGCAGAGCCCTAGTCCAACACTCAAACTTCTACATGATGCTTCTCATATTAATTAAATATTTATTAAATTTTGAATACAGATATTCAAATGTTAATTTCTCTTGAATTATGTATTGGTACGTTAGAGCCAATTACTTTTAATTATGTGGTAGCGTTATTGCATGTTCAAGCCAGGTGAAGGGAAGACTGAATGGAAGCTTTTTCCTAGGCAACATACTTGATTGTCTCTGTGTTGACATGCTGTGCAGGAAACTTCACTGCCTTTTTCAATCTGCAGCAAGACTTTTGACCCAATCTGAGGATCTTTCTAGATCACAATCAAAGTTAGAACCATAGAGATGGAGAAATCTTGTACTTAGGTCATGTAAATCGACTCCCTGCTGAGTGAAAAAAATCCAGATCTTGATAGCTGTGAAATGTCTGCTTGAAGACTTTCAGCAACCCTTTATATCCTAGTTCACTGGTTCCATTGCCAAATTACTCTGAATATGTTTCTTTTAAAGTTTTCTAAAATATTCCTTCTTCTAACTTTGACCTATTTGATTCAGTCTTACTTCTATGATGAGAGACAATGAATATGTCTCCTCTTCTATTAGACAGCCATTCGTGTATTTGAAAGGTGCTATTGTGTCCCCTCCGCTATTCTCCTTGTCTAGGCTTAACATATCCACTTCTTTCAACCTTTTCTGTTAAGCAACTTTGGTTTCCAGATCCCTGGCCATCTTTCCTATTCTCCTTTAAAACTGTTACACTCTGTCTACATCCTTTTCCAATGATTGTGCTCAGACGTGAGCACACAACATATTCTTGTGTGCTCACGTCTGAGCACCACCATTGGAACCACCTGTACCACCACCTGAGCACCACTTGTACCAATTCTGTGTGGGCAAACTTATGGCAACTCTTAGGGGAACCTATCATGGGGTTTTCTTGGCCAGATTTGCCCAGTGGGGTTTGCCACTGCCTTCCTCTGCGGCTGAGAGAATGTGATTTGCATAAGGTCACCCAGTGAGTCTCCATGACTGAGCGGGGAGCTTAATGTTTTATTGTTGTAATCCACTTTTCTACCTACTGGGTGTTGCATACAATAATGTATCTATCCATTTTGGTGTATGTGTTCATGTATTTATTTTTAAAAAAGTATGTTACCTTTAGATTATTATTCCTGAGTTTTGTGAACTGATGTAATGCGAACTGTGTAAAACAGAAATGATGTGAACAATTTTGTTTCTGATGCACTAAGCTTCAGTTACTACCAACAGAACCATCAGGAGGTCTGGAACAGCCAGTTTGCTGTGGAAGTGCCACAGAACTGGCCAGAAGGCACACGTGTTTAGAGACCACTAAGAAGGAAAGAGAGAGAAGAGACACTGAGGGTGGGTTGTATGCTGGGTCTTGAAGATCCGCACATGCAGAAAATGAGAAGGTGCAGTCAAAATTACCATGTCTAAGAGACTATGACCTTTTCTGCATGGTGTGGCTGCCCTGCAGTTGAGACACGATGGTAGCGCTCTGCAGGTCATGCTTCCTCTTGTCCCTGTGCATTGCACACATGTGGTATTAGAAAAATGGAAAAATCCATTTTATACCTACAATTGTACAGCACTGCCACCCTTCCTGGCCATGCAGAAGGGTGGAAGTAGGCTGGTGACGCCTCCCTTCCCAGCACAGCAATGGCAAGTACCCGGCTGCAGAAGGGAAGAGGCGGGGCCAGTGCACTTCCTTCCACAGCAACCTGGCGAGGTGCACAGGGGAGTGTTTCTGGCACACTCCTTTCCCTGCCGGGGCTGCAATGAAATGAAGTGATGGACCATCATCCTGTGGAAATGGGGTATATCAATCAGGCTGTTGCTATTATTGTACAAGAGCTGAAAATTCCTAATTAACATTTGTTCCCTAATGCTTTTAAGATTAATTATAACAGAGACATGTGGCAATCCTATGCATATGCTTAATCAGAAGTGAGCCCTATTACATTTAATGAGATGTACTTCCAGGGAAGTGTGCATATGATTACAACTTTGGATCTGAAGGGATTTTAGGCATGGAAGAGTTTAGATTTTGGAAGAAGCCAAATGCAAAATGGCCTGTTTTAACAGCCATGTTCTCCAACTGAGAAATTGACTCTTGTTATTGGAAACAGATCTATTTAAAGGACAGCACTCTGATAGTTCCTTTTAGATTTTAAAATGTAGCAGAGGCATTGGTGGCTATTTTGGACATCCATATATAACTGTGGGAGTTTTCTGGATTCTCATAACAGGGCTAAATACTGTTTAATACAGATTAATCTTCCTCACCAGGATAGATAGAAGAAAGAGAGAAAAAAAAGGTCAAGAACATTGACATGGAGTCCAAGATGTAAATCCAATAGCTAGTCTCAAACAGAGTAGACCCACTGAGTCCTTGGGATTTAGATAAGGCTTGATTTACCATTTAGCAGTTGATTGAGTCTAATTGGGATTAGCCATTGGATGTAGGCCCAGCATGTTATGTCTGCATTCTCTTACGCTGTGCTTGGGATCACAGAGGTCACACAAACAGATCATCATGACAAAATTATTTATAGCAGCAAACCTTCTGTGTCATCCTGCAGACCTTGCTTGACTATTTTTTTAATCAAAAAATCAATTTAATTCAGTATTTAAAAACTAGCCTGTTCCAAGAAAAGTTGAATGCCCACTGGCTTCTTCCTGTCATTTTAAAAACTTGGTATGATAAGTAACTATGTATCCCCCAACCATCTTCTGCCATCCCACTTTTTTTCAGCTGCTGTTGAAATGTTTCAGTTTCTCTCTTTTACTCCCACTTTCCCCTTTTATCCTCAGCTTCCTTCCATTGCTCCCAATTAGCTCCATGTGAGGGAGAGAAAGGAGGGGGTGGGATCTTGCTCTTCCCAGTAAGGTCAGGCAAAAGCAAACTGATGCAGCCTCTCCTACCACATGTGTAAATATTGGGCATACTCTGATCTTGCTTGACCACATGTATTCCAGTTTTCATCTGTGAAATATTAGAGAGCATAGAACTGGTTAAAAAAATACAGACTACTTATGGATTTGTTCTCATGTTCTATATGATCTGCATGTCCCCTATTAGGGCATAATGTATATTCTTTCATCTATCATTAATGCTCCTCACATAATGCCTCACCTGCCTGCACTGACTTCATGCTTTACTTCAGCTTGCCTTATTGAGTGCTGTGATTCCTAGAATTTGAATCTAGTTTATAATTTAATATAATTTAATTCTATCCAACATTTCCATGAGAAGTGTTGCTCATTTAAATGAAAACTGGATTCTTTCTACTACTATATCTTTCTTACTTCCATCTATTGTAGTGTATTTGCCCTGCTTACAGTCTCAAGTTCATACGTGCTACCACATCTCACATCTAATTTCAGTGTGTTACTCTTATTGTGTGAAATGGCTGGCAGCCATTTTTTACCTTCAGTGAAAATCTAGGTCCTAGTCTTAGGGAGTTGTTTTGGACACTTATGGTTTGCCCAAAAGAAAAGGGGAAAAATATATGGGTTTGCATAAAAATCTCATACATTCATGTATATGTATAAATACAGATTTAGAAGAGGAAAGGCTGGTAGTCTTAGGGAGGAAGACTAGTGTTCTGCTTAGTCTGATATCTGACTGTTGATGGGATAAAAATGCATCCCTTCTAACAGACCTTTAACTTTCAAGGGGGACCTAAGCAGGACTGTCCTTCAAATATTGTTAGGTGCATTTATACCCAGTCTTCCCTTCAATGAGTTCACCTTGCTCCATTACTTGGTTCTTGAGGCCTCCACTTCCTGTTTCCCTTTTGGTTTGGTGAGCTACAGGTGCTTTAGTCTTCAGCTTTACTCCATCCGTTACTTCCTTTCTTGGAAAGCAGCTTTCCATCACCATAAGACACCACTCAGCTGGGAACACAGCAAGGCAGAAGTCTGAAGCAGAAAGGGATTTTTGCAACGTTCTAGTACAGTTCTACTTGTCAGGTGTAGAATGTATGCTATTTTGGCCTGTCAATCCACCTTTGATTCAATTCTCCTCTGACTCATCTGCTTTCACTTCTGATGGCTTCTTCCAGTCTTGTTATCATGGTCCTGAATAGTCTAAGTGTAGTGCTCTGCCTGTCTTGCCTTTCTTCAGCTGGATCTAGATGTTTCTTTTGGGCTAGTTGATGGGCTGGCAGTAGCCTATCCTCAAGTTGGAGGTAATTGCTGTCAATTATTGTGACTCTACATAAGAACAGTTCTCTCTCCCATTCCATTCCCATGATACAGAGGATTGCAGAGGTCCATCAAAAGTTGGCAACCCTACTGTGTACCCATCTGTATGCTTCAGCACATGCAGATCTTTGAGGAACCCATCTGTTTACTTATCCCGTCTCAGCTTTTCCATGAGCCTGATCCTGATAGGTTCCTGGTCAACTCACATCTGATTTAAAGTAGCTGACCTGAACATAATTGACACTGGAAACTTCAATGTGTTTTTAATTTTTTAAAAATCATTTTTGTATATTATTTTAATACAAAACAAATATTTAAAAACAGTTTTTCCATCGTATTTTTATCTACATACATGAAAGTTTACTGTATTTTCTTATCCTCCTACACTTCTACTTAGAATCTTAGTGTTAACATAAATGTGTTTTTAATTTTTTAAACAAAGTTTTAAAGTGAACATTTTAAATGGATTGATAATTTAATGCCTTTTAAAGCCACAGATGGATTTACCTTTTTGTTTATTTGTTTGTCTTAACTTTGATTGAGCTGTTTTGGGTCCCATATTGGGACAAAGGTGGGATATAAAAAATATAAATAAATAATCCCCATTGTGAGACCTCCACCAAAGAAGTTTTGTCCTCTTCTCCTGTGACTGCAAAGATTATTCAACAGCCTGAGAGACTGTGTCCTGCTTTAACTCTGTGCCCTATGAAGATAAAAAATATTGTTGTAAGCACAGCAAATTCATGGGGTGACCTCTGGCAATGGAGGCATTCAAAGATTGCATAAAAGGGATAGAGAAAAAAAATCGAAAGGGAAAAAAACCCCTCACATTTTATTCCCTTGACATTTCAGGATTCATTTCTGTGGTTTGTTTTCTTGAATAGCAAACATCAACCATGCATTTAGTCACTGGTCTTGAACTACCTGAGAAGAGATTGTAAAGTATGCTGTCTAAGTGACTGCATCACACAGAATGGATTAACGAAGTGATCAATTAATTAGTGATAAAGGAATGTTACTGTTGTAACACAAATCTGTTCAAGAGCTCTAGTTTCAGGAAGGAAACATGTTCTAAACAAGCCAAAGAAACAGAGCTGTCATCACTTCTGGCAAGAGGGACTTTTCTATTCTTAATTAACATTTCCACTCCTGAGCTTTGTATTTAGATAAGCAAGGAGAATTGAGACATGAACATTTCCAAGTGTGTCTGAGCATCAAAGAAATAGCAGGTATTCCTTGAAACTAGAATGATGGTGCCCTGAATTTTCACAATTTCTAAGTGGTCTAGACTCCCTAAAGGCAACAGATCCTGTCTGCTCTTAGAAGCTAAGTAGGGTCAGCTCTGTTAGTACTTGGTTGGGAGACTGCCAACAAAAAACAGATGATGCAGAGTATATTTCAAAGGAAGGAACTAGCAAAAATCATCTTTGAGTATTTCTTCCCTAAGTAAGCTCTACAAAATTCATGGGGTCACCACAAGTTGAGGGGTGACTTGAGGGCACACACTCAGACGCTCAAAGACAAACCCTCTCAATGGGATGTCAGTATTGCTACCATGCGTCTCTTCCTCATGCCTTGTCAACCATCTATCAAAACATAGCTGATTCCTTATGGGTAGGATTCATCAGAGCTCTGTCAGTGAAATTTTACTTATACAAGCAACAACAACATCTTCTCTTCTCTTCATTTTGTCTCAGTTCCTTTGTGGTGATATAGAGTGTGGCGTGAGGGGCTGCAGGTAGGGATAGCTCCATCAGCAGAACTCAGTGACCCTCCCCCTTTGTTGGGTAAGAAGAAGCACAAGTCTTCCACATACGCAAGGGGCGCATCACCCCATGCATTTTTCTTCTTTGTGGTATGTTCAGGAGACATGCATTTTTATTTTACTGGTCAAGGGTATACCTTGTTTGTTCCATGCCACTCACGGTAGCATACATAAGATTTTCAGGCACTAGTAACCAAAAAGAGACCTGCTTATCTTTGCTACAGTCATTACATCATCACCTTCAAATGATGTCTTGGAATCTTTTTGAGCAGGGTTATTTTCATTTCAGTTTTGGGGCATTCAACTGTTTGTGAAGAAATGGAAAGGCATGGCAAAATATGTTCAAGCCATGCATTTATATCCTGTCCTCCTATGAGTTCGAGACAGCATACATGGCTCTTCTTTCCTACTTTTTCTTCACACCAACCCTGTACAGGTCAAAATGGGAGAACAGGTGACTGGCCAGAGAAACTGAGTGAGTTCCATGACTCACTTTGAACTTGAATTTCTGAAGTAGCTGTTCAACGTTGCAGCATTCTTGTCTTAATGTCACAGTTTGGAAAAAATTACTTCCTGCATGACAGCTCTCACAGTTCCCAGTCTGAATGTAGCCCAAAAATAATTTTTCCAAGTTCTAGTTATTACTGTATTTTCTGATTTTGATAACCAATGTTGTCATATAGGGATTTATATTTTAGTGCAAGAGCCAAGGCAAGACAAGATACCAGCTCACCCACACTCAATGCCAAATCAAATTGAGAGCTAGCAGATATTTTCACTAAAGCCTCACAATTTTCTTTGCTACTTGCTTACACAATAAGTATGTGTGATAAAACCTTTCAGCTCAAATGACAAAGTGGGCTTAAGGCCATTTCCTCACTACACTGCTATAGCACTAATTTTCCACTTTCAATATTCTATGGCAGTGGTTCTCAACCTGTGGGTCCCCAGATGTTTTTGGACTTCAGCTCCCAGAAGCCCTGACCATTGACCATAGTGGCTGGGGCTTCTGGGAGCTGAAGTCCAAAAACATCTGGGGACCCACAGATTGAGAACCACTGTTCTATGGAATCCTGGGGTTTGCAGTATAGGGAGGGACCTCAAGGGCCCCTCCTTAAATTGCAAATCCCAGGATTTCACAGGATGTTGAAAGTGGAATAATAGTGCTATAACAGTCTAGTGTGGAAATGGCCTAAGCCAGTGGTTCTCAACCTGTGGGTCCCCAGATGTTTGTGGATTTCAGCTCCCAGAAGCCCTAAGCATTGACCATAGTGGCTGGGGCTTCTGGGAGCTGAAGTCCACAAACATCTGGGGACCCACAAGTTGAGAACCACTGGCCTAAGTGGAGATATAAGTGTGACAGAGATCTTATTTTCAGGGCAGAAGTAAGGTGCCCTCCTCAGTTGGTAGTTATATCCAGGAGTGCCATGAGGACCACTTGGAAAAACTCACATTCTTTGGATTTTCAGAGAATTTTGGGCCCTGCTTGTGGCTGTCCTTCTCAAAATGGCATACCAGTAAAAGGCACATTCATTTCAGTGGCTACTGTGCCAGTACAAGGCTTTGAAGTTTGAAGATGATAACTGTGTAGTGATTAACAGTGACTCCAGTAACTTTGCCACAGCACTAGTTTCATGTTTCAAGTCTCTATCCCATTGCTTCTGAACTCCCCCCAACCCTAGAAAATTTACCTATGTGCTAGAATAAGAAATGAAATGCATCTTTAACTTTCTCATATGGATAATTTGTTTAGAATGAAGAAAATCACAGGCTCCAAGAATGGATCTGCCAAGGCTGGGCTAGGTGCATAGGAGGACATTATGGTCAGAGACAAACCTCCGGGTGTCAGAATTCTAACATGTCAGTTGCAATAAGTAGCTGCAATTGAAATGCTGATAATATGATGAAATCACAAGTCCAGATTTAACTTTGTACCCATTTATAATGGCCTTATCAAATACACACCCACCATGCCTCTAATAGAGAAACTTCTTCCAAGCTACTGGAAGGACAAACAAACCCACATAATATATACACCATCAGCATAGATACATCTTAGAGAGAGAGAGGCCCCACATTGTCACTAGCTCTTCTTGGGCCTCCTGTGTTCTGATTTCAAGAAATGTGCGTGATTCTGATACAAATGTCATGGAGTTTACAATGTTTTTTGTTTATTTATTTTACTTGATTAAATCTCAGTAAAATGCAATTACAAGAACTTGAAAATCACTTATATGTAATATAACAATCAATTAAAAAACAAAAAGAACAGTGCTTCAACCTGCACGAATAAGCATGTTTTATAAGTGGCAGCTAAATAACAGCAGTGTGAGAGACGGCTGAATTTTAGCCTGAGTTCTATAGCCGGAGTGCTGTCACCCGGGATGTTCTGACATGAGCAGTAGATAAGGATGGAAAAAATGCGGAAAAAATATTAAAAATATTTTTAAAAAGATATGTTTATAGAACGTTGAGAAGCACTAGCTCTGAATTATAATGAAACAAATATTTTTATAAATCCCAAAAGTGAGCAGCAGTGTATAGGCACAAACAATGGGAGTATTTATAATTATTGCCAGTAACACAATTTGGATTCCCATCTTGCTTTTCAGCAGCTTCAGGCTGTTGAAATTATAATGGGAATTAAATGTTAATACAATCATTTGACTAGTAAAGTGCATGCTATTTGCTTCTTTAAAAAATAACTGATATAAATGAAGCCAGAATTTAGTCTAATGAGACTTCATTATAGTGTTGTCAACAAACATGGGTCTTCAGCCTTATTTATAGCCCAGTCCTGTGCTCTGTCACTCAAGTGCTAAGGAGATTTAAAAGATTCATCTGTGGTGCTTAATTCCAGAACTAGGAAGCCTCAGCTTTTGGCTCAAGACCATCCATTCACGTGGGGGCACCACTGCTTCCCTTCCCCACATTGTTGCTTGGAAGAAAATGGATGAAGGGGAGCACTTAAAGTCAGGACAGTGGACAGAGCATGGTTGATAAGATGATAACATATAGAAGTGATGCTTTAAGCCAGTGGCTCTCAACCTGTGGGTCCCCAGATGTTCGTGGACTTCAGCTCCCAGAAGCCCCAGCCACTATGGGCAATGCTCAGGGCTTCTGGGAGCTGAAGTCCAAGAACATCTGGGGACCCACAGGTTGAGAACCACTGCTTTAAGCAGTATAGATGCAACACTTGCAATAATGTGGGTGAGTTGGTGGGTGGGAAAGGAGGGGGCCTTTGATAAAAAAAAATGAACAACCTCAGTTTTTAAAAAGTGAGAAAATGTCTGATTTTCAAATTAACACCAACACTTCATCATTTCTCAGCCCTTATTGCCAAAAGATTTTGAAATGTCAATAGGCCTTTCCCTATTCAATTACTATTGACTGCTCACTTGATCCCACATTTGCAATTGATCTAAAGCAGACTTACTGGCTTCTGGTATCTGACAGGTGATTTTCCATGGAAAGCAATGGGGTGTAAAGTTCATTGGATTTAGAAAAACTAGGATTATGTGTTTTGTGTCCATTTCACTTTTTTCTTTCACTGCTCTTCATCCTTAGTTCTACTAACCGTTAAGATTTTTGCAGCAAAAAGCAAAGTCATGTAATTTCTCCAATTTGAGCATTTCCTTTGGCCAATGTGAATTTGCCAGTGGTTCCCCAAGTTACAGTTTGTTTCCTTGTTTAATATAATGGGATCTAAGTTCTTGACTATTATATCTTTGCATGCCATGACAAATAGTGGCTGTAGCTTTCTCACTGCTGTGGAAAAAGGCAAATATTTCTCTGCCATATTCTCCAGCATGAATGTGGTGTAGAGGTCTGAGCCCTGAACTCAGGAGAGCAGATTTTGAATCCACATTCAATGATTGAAAACCACTGGGTGACCTTGGGCAAGTCATACTCTCTCAGCCCTAGGGGAAGACAAAGGCAAACCCACCTCTGAAGAAATCCTTCCAAGAAAACCTCATGATAGGCTCACCTTAGGGTTGCCATAAGTCAGAAATGACTTGAAGGCACATAACATCAATGAAAGAACATGAATTTCATAGGGTTTCCTTAGGCAAGGAATACTCAGATGTGGATTTTTAGTTCCTTACTCTAAGATTTAGCCTGCAGAACCTGGCATTTGCTGTCAGTCTTCCATCCAGTTACTCATTCATGACATTTTAACAGACCAGTCTCCCATTGTTTTTTCCCCCCTTTTTCTTTTACTGGGAAATGCTGCAATGTTGTACTTAGAAACTTATAAAATGCTTTTGTCTACAACATTATTCAATAAATGAAGTGACTTGAAGATACACAACAGCAGCAGCAGCAGCAGCAACAATTCTCCCAATATGTGAATGTCCTGAGGTGTTTCAGAGGAATGATTGCTCTGAGAAAAACACATGCCTTTTTTGCACACATAACATGTCTGCAGAAAATGTGTTTCATGTGCAGGAAACCAGGTTTTCTTCACAGGAAATGCATTTCAGTATAGAAACCACATCTTCTTCTTGCACAGAAACTTCACAGGTTTTTCTTCATACAGTAATTCTTCCGCAACACTTTGAGACATTGAAATACCATAAGAAAATTGAGCAAAAGTTTTGATGCTCTATTAGTTTTCTCATGGGAGTTTCCTGAAACTTGGAAAACCTGTTTTTCAACCTGGAAATGAATAAAATAAATAAGAACATTCTTTTTATCCCTAGAATCAGCAATATTAATGGTCTGAAATCCCCCATCATTCCTTGGGTTTGATGTACCGTAATAAACATAAAAACTAGTAAACTCAGAGGGATCATCTGATATAATCTTTTCTCATCACTATTTTTGCTGGATTCAGTTGCCATTTGACAACTGAATGCACAATTCAGAGTACAAGAATTTTATTTGTTCTACATTTAATATTTATGATATGCATTAAAATAATAAATTGTAATTGTATGCTTTACTGTGAAGAGCTGTGATTTTGTTGTTGTTGTTTAGTATGGAAAGGCTGGCTAGTCATTCCAGTAATAATGAAGTTCATCCATATGACTCACATAGAGGACCTTTTTTTCGGCCACCCCTAGACTATGGAATGACCTGCTGGTAGAGATCTGACAGCAAAATACGCTGTCCGAATTCAAAAAAGTACTAAAGACCTATCTCTTTCAGCAGGCCTATCCAGTTCTCCTCCTCCTCCAACATGTTTAAGGATGGGCAAAGTTCATCAATAGCCTTCAGCTTTCGGTGAACTGTCTCTCCCAGTATTGTTGTTCTGACTAGGGATGCCAAGAGTTGCAGTTCAACAGTGTCCGGAGAGCCACGCTTGGCCTGCCCTTGATCTAAAGATAAATGGTCCAATTTCCAGTTACGAATCTGTAGCCGTTATTACTCTTGAATCACTGAATGATGGTTCAACTTGCCTAGTTCAGAATTTCCATTATGAGTACACTGCACTGTTTGAGAGAAGGGCTATTTTGTTAGTTTCAACAGCATGCTTCAAAGTGTTAATAATATTTCCCAAGCTGCTCAGCCATCAGCATTCCATGTCTGGTGAGTGAGGTGTGAGATGCTTTGCATGAATTCCAATGAAGCTGGTGCCCTAAGTCACATGTTACTTGTATTTCACATTTACATAACACAGTCATGAGACTGATTCCATACTTTGGTCACTTGCTCTAATACAGGATGAAGTCGCAAGCTTAAAGATGTGGACATAACACTGCTTTGTATTTTGCTCAGTGAATCCTAAACTATCATTCTCAGACCTATGGCCAGGTCCTTACAAGGGTCTTTGATTGCCGGTTCTCCGTACTAACAATCCATCAATTGTTGCCTGGTAAAGAATTTAAATTCTGAATTGTTATTTTTTTCTTAAACTTAGCTGTCACAGTTCTACAGCTCTATTTCATTTTGTGGCTTTTATTCATTTAGTTGTATTAATTAAATTACTTTATTACTTGTCAGTCTGTTAGGGTCTTGAGAAAAGGTACAACAAATAAGAATGTGCAATAAAACCAAAATAAATCATTTTTTTTTTTTTCCCAAACAGGCCAATTCTGTTTTTTAAAAAAGGTTCATGATTATACAAAACAGTGCAGTCTGCCCACTGAAAGAAATGGCATCTTTCAAAAAGCTTCATGTTTTTGGGGAAGAAGTCCCACAATTGAGGTATCGCTGCAGAGAAAGCTCTGTCTTCTGTACTCCTCCTCCTGGCCTGGCACAATGACAACAAAATTTTCACTGAGGATCTAAGAGGCCAAGCAGACTCATCTTTCACAACATTTCTGTTTAAGTAACAATATTTAAGCAATTTGTTTTATTACTGCATTATCTTAGAGACAGAGCACCTCTAGACTGTAATCTGGACACAGCTAGAATTGCCATATGTCCCCATTATAAGGGATGTCCTTTAATTGAGGGCCAGAGACCTTGTCTCTTAGATGTCTGGCAGGCATCCCTTTTTATAGGGATGTTCTCTATTTGCGGTTAGGAAAACTTTACCACTTATATAAACAGAATGAGATGCCATCTTGTATTTTGGTGTGTGGGGAACCTTCATAAAGATGGAGATGTGGGCATCATGTAATTTATGAGTGTGAACAATTTATTAATTTTGCAGAGAAATACATGGCTAGATTAACTGAAATCAATGCTTGCATTTGGTATTTAGGTGGAACATAAACTTATTAATAGCTACTTCCTGATTGTCAATCCTGCATGTCATGAATTTTGATGGATCCTGATTGCTGTTTTGAAAACCTGGCAACACTAAATGCATCCCAAGGTGGTTATACATATGGTCTGCCAGGTTTTTCAGCTGCTACTTTCAATTACTCAATTTAAAGGTACTTAAATATTAGATATCCTGCTTATTAAATCCCCTGCATTGAATTGAGCTGTGCTTTTCAGATTTGGAAGCCTTTGCGTGGAAATGAGCTGTGCTTTGCAGACCAACCAACTGTTGATGGAACTGAGGCCAAGAAGTTGAGGTAGTAGAGGCACAGAATTGAGCTCTGCATTGTGGGCCAAACACTGATGAACAAAGAGTTGTTCGTGGGCAGACATGCATATATGTGCATATTGTTGTTGTGTGCCTTCAAGTCATTTCCAACTTAGAGTGACCTAAGGTGAACCTATAAGGGGGTTTTCTGGGGCTGAGAGTATGTGACGTACCCAAGGTCACCCAGTGGGTTTCCATGGCTGAGTGGGGGAACTGAACCTTGTTTTCCAGAATCATAGTCCAGTGCTCAAACCACTACACTATGCTGGCTCTCATATACACATATGCATATCTCCTATTTTATATGTATATATGTATACACATATACAAAAAAAAAGAAAAACGAAAAAGAACCTGCCCAGATGGCTAAGAATTAGATCATGACAAAGTATCTCATTTATTTTACCAATTGAAGGTACGGCTAGGTCTGGATCCAGCACAATGAGTTTTATGCTATAATCCCATTATACTCTCAGTACAGAATGACTGCCATTGAATGCAGTGGGAGTTTCTTATGAGTAAACCTACATGTTTTACTGATAAAGCAGGCAGCAATCATGTTGCCTTCTAGATGTTGTTGGATTTCAACTCCCAGCAGTTCTAGTCAGCATAGCCAATGGTGAGGGATGTTGCAGTTTGTAGTCCAACAACATTGGCAGGACTACACTATTCCCTGTAATAAATCCATCAGTGAAGACCTATTTCCTACTGAGTTCCTTTGTACAGAATACTCCACTGACATTCAGGTGCAAATAACTGTGTCTTGATTGTGCCCATTATCTTGAAATTTCTACTATGTTCAAAAAGGAGAGGAGCCTCAGGACTTCCCAAAGTTTTCTCATGGGCAAACACTTCTACTTTCTCTTTTGTCCAAGTGATAAATATACATCCACTGCTTAGTGTTCCTTAGGTTCTACTTTAGCTCCATAAAGAACATTTTGGACTTGTATGCAATTTTGAATTATTCTTTTCCGTTTTGTCATAGTGTGCCAATTGCAGGAAAAGCCCAGGTTTCTTTCCAATAGTCATATTGTTAGCTTTCCCCATATTTTCAGTCACCAGTACAAACAAAGCAAACTACATCTTCCTCTAAAAATAGTGTTCTGATGTTACACAGAGTATCTATTTTTTATTTAAACAAGTAAAGGATGATACAGCTGAAATGATACTTTGGTGACATAACAAAGAACATTAGAGGTCAGGCCAGATTAATTTGCTGTGGGATCAGCTGGAGAATATTAAACCTCTTAGCTGTAATCCTTTGATAACCAGTCCTATAATGTAATCATCAGCGTACATCCAATAACATCCATGTTAATTACTTTGGAATTATATGTTTGCTATTTAATCAAAGGGGCAGTTTCAAGAAAACAAACAAATAAAATATTGTACTTGAAACAAAAGGTGTCAGGGGAAAAATCAACAAACGATCATAAAGTTCTAGGGAAATAAATAAAGATTAAGATGGCACAAAATGAGCAGTAGTCAAGGGATAAGTGAAATCAATCTAGAAACATTCTAATTCAACTAAAATTTCAAATTCACTTGAAATTCCAGTGGAACTGTTATGCAAATTAAGATTAATTGAAGCAATAGAAGTAAAGATAATTTAAAAGCACCAAATTAAAGAGCACCACTTAATGATCAGCGAAATATTTAACATTTTTATGACTGGTATAGTGTAGTGGCTATAAGCATGGACTTAGAACTCACTGGTGTGAATCCATAGCTTGGAAAGTTACTTTTAAAAAGTAATCCATTGCAGTTACTTGCTAAAATGCCAGAAAATGAATTTATCACTGATATGGTGCTGGAAAGTAACATGTCACACAGGTCCTTACTTTTCTATTGCTCTGTGTTGCCTATTTCAGAGAAAAAAACCTAAAGTGGAGGGTGTAAAACTTGGAAATCATTGTCAAAATGCCAACAGAATGGCCATTTCCACACCATACTGTTACAGTGCTATTCTTTCAACATCCTGTGGAATTCTGGGGTTTGTAGCTCACTGAGGCCAAAGAGCTCCCTGACTGAGAATTCTAGATGCCCCTCCTTAAACTGCAAATCCCAAGATTCCGTAGAATGCTGAATGTGGAATAATAGCACTATAACAGTGTAGTGTGGAAATGGCCAATGTCTTCTAAAAGTAGCATTTGGAAGTAACTGCAAGCTGTTAGTCATTTTACCAACACAGTATCTGTCACAGTGTGAGGTACACCTCAGTACATGTGCAGAGTACAGAAAGTAGCAGTGCCAAACTGCTGCCAGCTGCTCCAGACGGGAAGAAATAGCCACGCAGGCTCATTGCATTAAGGCTAAGTGCTGTTTATTCAAGTAAAGCACAAGATAAGCAATATGGCTTCAGGCAGCATGGCTAGACACAAAACACCGGTACAAAAACAGCATGGAAGATAGACAAAGAGTGTGGCAGTACTAGAGGTGGCCAAAGGCAGTTTACAGAGCAAAACCCAAGCCTTTTAAGGGCTTAACCACACCCAGGCATACTTTGGGTGATCCAATGCATCCACAGCATACATTCTCTCCATGCTGGATGCCTTCTCATGAGGCAGGACCTTGTGAGGCAAGCTAGCCATAACAAACCTTGCAGCTGTGCTTCCAAGGTCAAACTACCTCATTTTTCCATCCACCAAAAAACCTTCTTGGGCACATCACCCTCACATTCTGAATGCCCTGACAGTATCTTTATTCTTATTCATTAAGCTACTTTTGACATGGCTTCCTTACATCCTCATTACCTCTGCAGCTGACTTGCTACAAGTAACTGCTTTACTTTTAATTATTACTCCCAAGCTCTAAGTTAAGATCACTACAATTCCATTTCCCCCTAAATACACTTTATTAAGTAGTCAAACCACGGGTCCCTCATTTGCCAAAACTTTCACTTGCTTGCTTGCAACAGAGTGATAACAAATACTTGATTCCTGTGTTGAGAATTACTGAAATAAGGAAACAAAAATTTAAAATTTTAAGAAGTTGGATATTGCAACCTTTGCATGCCTTATACTCACTGGTGTTAGGCTGCATGTTACTCTCTAGGTCAGTGGTTCTCAACCTTCCTAATGCCGTGACCCCTTGATACAGTTCCTCATGTTGTGGTGACCCCCAACCATAAAATTATTTTTGTTGCTACTTTGTAACTGTAACTGTAACTTTATAACTAACTGTAACTGTAACTTTATAACTGTAATTTTGCTGTTATAGTTACTGTAACTGTGACTATACCTTTATAACTGTGATTTTGCTACTGTTATAGTTATAGTTACTGTAACTGTAACTATAACTTTATAACTGTAATTTTGCTACTGTTATAGTTATAGTTACTGTAACTATAACTTTAAAACTGTAATTTTGCTACTGTTATGAATCGTAATCTAAATATCTGATATGCAGGATGTATTTTCGTTGTTACCAAATTGAAGATAATTAAAGCATAGTGATTAATAAAAAAAGATATGTAATTATATATTGTGAAATATTTATTTCTAATTACAAATAAATGAAATTTTGTCTTGAAGCATGGGTAACAGGCTTAATATATCAACAGAAAACTACATTTCTACATTTTGCAACAGTATGCGTAAAAAGCCAACATCAGTGCGAAGGTTGAGCTTGCTTGCTTCTCACCAGATCAGAAATTCTCGGGGCAGTCTTTGCAAGAGCACAACAAAGATCATCTTCCACAACAAGTCTACTCCTGTATTTCGACTTGATAACCAACAAGCTTGAAAACCCTGTTTCACAAAGATATGTTGTTGGAAATGGAAGAAGAAGGCGCAACACAGTCTCAGATAGAACAGGATATGACTGAAAACACTTGATCCAGAATTTTGAAACTGGCATTGTAGAGAAATCAGTTCTCGCTGCATCGCTGTTAATAAGTTCAATGAACTCCTCTTGTGCTGTCTCAGGAACATCTTCAACTTTGACTGTGAATGGGCTTCTGGCAAGTGCAAATGGGGTGTCAGGTAGATTTGGAAAGTACGAAGAAATTTCCTCTGCAAGCATGTGCAAGTGTTCTTTCACAGAAATCATCATCGGAATCCTTTTGTCTGGTTCAATGTCATGTTCCTCAAAGAAAGCAGATAAGGTAGGCAACATGTAAGTTTTTCTTTCATCCAATTTTTTTTGCCAAAGCTGAAGTTTCATTTGGAATGATCGGATCTTTTCAGACAAATCGAGGCATGTTGCATTTGGTCCTTGCAGTGATAAATTTAACTCATTCAAGATGGTAAAGATGTCAACCAAGTAAGCTATTTTCTGCAGTTCACTTTTATCACTGAAAAGTGCTTCGAACTGCGGTCTTGCTTTCTGATTAAAAAATGTTTTGAGTTCATCACGAAGCTCAAAAACACGTTTTAAAACTTTTCCTCTTGACAACCATCTCACTTCAGTGTGAAATAGCAGAGTATTGTTCGGCGCATCCAGCTCGTCGCACAGTTGCGAAAACAGTCGACTGTTTAAAGCGCTCGCCTTTATGAAATTTACAGAACTTATGACGCTTTTCATTACTTCTTGTAACTCTTGTGGTAGCGTCTTCATTGCCAATATTTGCCGATGAATCATACAGTGAGTTCCAATGACTTTTGGTGACTCATTCAGTACCAAACGTTGAAATCCAGATCGACATCCTAGCATGGCTGGAGCACCATCTGTGCAACCACCACAAACCTTTTCCCAAGAGATCTCCTGCTCTTCCAGAAATGAACCAACTGTGTCAAATACATCACGTGCAGTAGTTGTCGTTTAAAGAGGTTTGCAAAAAAGAAACTCATCTTTAAACTCGCCATCATTAATATACCTCACGTAAACCAGTAACTGTGAACAGTTTGCGACGTCTGTAGATTCATCAAGCTGGATACTAAATATTGTAAGTGGAGCAGAAATGGAAATGAAATGGCTTCTCACAGAAGCCTCACACATGTCAGGTTTTTATAGTCACCCAGCTAGGCCAAACTTAAAGGAAACTGGCACCTTTAAAACGAGTAAGAACCATTGTACAGAATTTAATTAATTCCTACAGTTTAGGAAAAATAAAAAACAAGAGAAGAACAATTATCACAGGCCCTGCTACCTTTCTGAGGATTGAAAAAACATATGGTAGGTCCTAAAGATTCAGAGGCCAACTTCTTGCCTCAGATAAGGAAGCGTACAGAAAATATAACTGTTTTAATCATAGAGGCCATGCTACAAATAAATGTAAAAGACTGCCCACTGAAGGGGGATGGCAAAGAGATAAGGGTAAAGCACTAACCTGGAATTCTGCAAAATGCAAACAATTGGTAAACGCTGGGAAATATAGGGACCCAAAATCCAGGAGCATGATACAGGTGAAGGAAGAGCCAAGGCTGAGAGAGAGAAGATGACCATATGTGAAGGAAGAAAGATAGGTTTTGCTTCAATGTGTTCAGGCTTGTTCCTGCTTCCACTCACCCCCCCCCCCGCAACTGAGTTCTTAAGTCTGCTGTCTGCAGCTGTGTCTGACTGGATTTCTTTACCAGGCTTGGCGACAACATTACCAACAGTGGGGGGGAGAGCTAAGTTCCCCCTTCCCCAATTCCAACCCGGGTGGTGATGGTGATGGCAACAGGAGGAGAATCCCAGCCCTGCATCCTCCTCCTTCCTTCCTCTGCTTCTGTGTCATCACACATCATGGCAAAGGAGGCGGCGGCTGGCCGGCTCCCGCTCCGGAGGCCCCTCAAGCCAGGGAGCGGCTCCAGCAGGCCATGCAGCCCCACGCTCACCTCCCCCCGCCCCATCCCGCCCGGGTCTCTCGGTTGCCGAGCCGCTCCCAGGGCCGCCTGAGAGCAGTGAGCCCGGCAACACTGCCTCCTGCCCCCCCCCCACCCAGCTCCCTCTGCCTTCGCCCAGGGATGCCACCACCGCCCCCCCGTTACCTGCGCTCATGGCGGTGGTGGGGAAGGTGGCGGCTGGCCGGCTCCGGCTCCGGAGGCCCCTCAAGCCAGGGAGCGGCTCCAGCAGGCCATGCAGCCCCACGCTCACCTCCCCCCGCCCCACCCTGCCCAGGTCTCTCGGCTGCCGAGCCGCTCCCAGGGCCGCCTGAGAGCAGTGAGCCCGGCAACACTGCCTCCTGCCCCCCGCCGCCACCCAGCTCCCTCTGCCTTCGCCCAGGGATGCCCCCGCCGCCCCCCCCCTACCTGCGCTCGTGGCAGTGGTGGGGAAGGCGGCGGCTGGCTGGCTCCCGCTCTGGCGGTACCTCAAGCCAGGGACCGGCTTGAGCAGGCCATGCAGCCCAACGCTCGCCTCCCCCGCCCCACCCCACCCGGGTCTCTTGGCTGCTGAGCCGCTCCCAGGGCCTCCTGAGAGCAGTGAGCCCGGCAGCACTGCCTCCTGCCCCCCGCCGCTGGCCAGTTCCCTCTGCCATTGCCCAGGGACGGCCCCACAGGGAGCCCTCTCGCCAGCCAGCTGCCTCCCCATTACCTGCGCCCGTGGCGGCGGCGCAGAAGCCGGTTGCTGGCTGGCGAGAGTGCCGTCTCCTGCCCTCCACTGCGTCTATGCTGGCTCCTACCTGCAGCCACCCAGTCCCCCTCCACCTTCCACCCGGTTCCACTCGGCTCGCCCCGGAGTCGCTGGGAAGCACGGCCTCTACCTACCTCACAGCCAGCCATTCGTCCCCCGGTGTCTGTGCTTCGCTCCAGGAGGGAGAAAGAGGAAGGAGTGAGCGCAAGAGCCCACGTGGGCCGTCCACTCCTCCCCTTCTTCCCCGCCTGCCCTGCCCGCCAGCTCCACAGGGAGGGTTGAGGAGGAAAGGATGGCGCCAAGGAGGAGGTGGCCAAAGTGAGAAAGCCCGCTGGCGGCGGCGGCGGCGAGGGGGAGCGGCGACCCCCGTGAAAGGGTCATGCGACCCCCCCGGGGGTCGCGGACCCCCAGGTTGAGAACCGCTGCTCTAGGTGGTTAGGCACAGCATGATAATGGCTACTTCCTGCTTGTTAATTCACATCCACTCTCTTCCGGTATCAGGTAGACACCTTCCTTTTGTTCTTTGGCTCTCATCTGCTCTCATCTGTTTTTCCCTGTCTGCCCACCATGAAGCATGTGCCCTGTTAAAGATCTCTCTGGATGAGAGGCTCCCACTCTTCTCTATGCAATACTCTTTATTTCTTTATTTTCTTCGGAATCTATGTCTATTATGTGCAAGTATTTTGGGGTAGAACTACTTTTATACACCTTATGAGAAAGACTAAGGCTCTTATTGCAGACTGGCCCCATAGCACTTCATCCCCATCCCAGTGGTGCTATTGCCGGGAAGGGATCAGGATCTGAATGCTGCCCACCACACCCAGTTGTCTGCCGACAGATGGGTACACTGAGAGACACTCTTCTCCCTTCTGCAGTACAGTATGAATGGCAGGTCCCTTTCCTTGCTTCTTCCTGCACTGTACCCTTACTGCACACCCACAGTTGACAGGATCTTCATGGGAAAAGGGGCCATTACTGGATTTTTTCTGGTAATGGTATACCGCACAACAACAGTGGATGGGGACGTGACAGCAGTGGGACTGCAATGATGTTTGTGATGGCACACATCCTGGACCGGCAGCAATGTGTTGCCATGCCAGGATGGCGATGTTGTATAGTAAGGGCCTGAGTTTGATTTCTTTCTCTGCTAGTTATTATGTGTGGCATGGCATGGGTTGGTTACTTCTTCAAATTTCTGCCTAGCACATTTATATACTCTGCTTGATAGATCCACTAAAATCTCTCACATTTCCCAATTTAAAACAAAACAAAACAGGAAGCTTTGAGGAATGGAGAAATTGTTGATGCTTCAGATCCATTAGCAATAAATGCAGAGAACTGTTGATTTTTTTTGTGCAATTTTGTGAACTAGACTTCTGATGTTTCCTTTTTGAAGGAAGGGTGTTGAATATCTAAGATGACCCCATCTAAGTTTCTGCACCATAGGTTTAGTGAGGCTGGCTGGCTTCTCCCTTGCAGAGCCATTTGATAGCTCCTCCCATTGCTTTCAATATCTTTTGACATCTAGCATTTATTTATTAATTAAAATCGTTATAGCTCACCCTAAGATACAGGGGCACAGTACAGGCAATAAAATAGCATCAAGCAGTGTAGTGCCGTAATAGCCACTATGTCATCTCATCTTTGACCAGATAAACCCTTACCTGTTATGTTAGAGACTGAGAACATTTCTTCCCAGATGATATACATTCTCTTCTGGTGACCTAGTGCTGGTAGATTTGCTTTACAATAGCTTTCCATTATTGTGTTTTCTGTTGTTGTCCATTTCTTTTGCTTTGGCAGGCCTTCCAGTAGCTTCACAGTATCTTGTCCTGGTTGGCTAGCAAAAGATGCTGAGTCCTGTAGTCCATTTTTCATTTGATGTCCAGTGTTATCCTGATTTCTGGGGTCCCTTGGGGGATACCTCAATGTGCTCCCCGTGATAGGGAATGGAAACTAGCCAGAGCACAAGCCAAGCACCATATGAGAGGCAGGGTAACCTAGCAAGATCTTTAACCCAATTTTACGGGGTTAGGCCAAGCCAAAAACCAAGCAAAATTGTCTAATAAATGATTTTATTAAAAATAAAGACTTGCATATGTATGTTCTTATGCACTCACTCACTCAAGACCTAGTGAGGAATAAAAAGAGAGGAAATTGGGCAGGGGGCTTTGGAGGGTTACAGCTGGGGAATACTGCACCTGATTCTGAAGTCCGGAGGTCCGAGACAGCAGCAGAGAGAGAGATGAGATTCAGCATGTGGAGGGCTGAGGGGATAGCTCAACCAGCCGAGTGGCGGTCTGCTGGGAAGCTGGGAGCAATCCAAAGTGCTGCTCAAAAACTGGGTCTATTTATGGGAGAAAAGGTACCTGGAGGGCTAATCCTTTCCTGGGGAGAACAATAGGTGGAGGAGCTAGAACAAAGCTCCAATATGTCAATATCCTTTGCATGATTGGATTTGCCGGGGTTGTCAAAGCCTCGGCTGTATGCAAATCATCCTCGCTTGATGGGCTGTTTGTAATCCCCTCAAGCCGGCTCCTCAGGGCTGAGGACCCTTTGTGTATTTTATGTTTTACGTGTCTAGAGATCCCCTGGACCTACGTGACTATGGATTTACTGGCTTGACCGGGATTTTCCCGTTTTCGGCTGTTTGACTGTGCCTGCCTATGTACTCGTTCAGGGGACCTCTCAAGCACATGGAGATATTTTTAATATTAAATTGTAGACCTCAGGATAGGGTTTATCTACTACAGTAACACCAGGAACTCCAGTATTTGTTGTGGTCCTTGTTAATGAGTGATCAGGTATGTGGTATTTGTTTTTTTTTTTGTTTTTGCAGTATATTCATTGAGGTCTTGGCACCTTTCAACCACCCCCCCTCAGCAAAAGTCTGTTTGATATGGGAGACGCTATCAGTAGCTTTTCCCAGGGGCAACAGAATCAAAGATAAGAAGAGGGGAAAGATTATGGAATATCAAGTCATACAAACTGAAATTCTTTGGAAAAAGTAACTTGGAAAGTGTGGGAAAAGAAAACAATTGTGGTTGCAGTAGTGACAGATGGCCTGGGAGCGATTCCAAATGAACTGACAAAACATCTGAATGTTATCACTGTAAATAACATCACAATAGCACAGTTGTTTTTTTAAAAAACGGCACTGCTTGGAACGTACCACACTATCCAATGATACGTCACATATCTTTTGATTCTTGGTTAGGTCCAGCCTCCTCTCTCCACACTGCCCTTTCTCTATCAACCAAGAAAGGGCGAATTGCTACTTCTGGAAGCTTCCTGGACCAGGAGTGGTGATTTCCTTTTTATAAGATGGTTCTTGAGGTTCCACTGCATGGCTTAACATCAAATAATTTCCTTTTTTAATTTTTAGCCTTTTAGAGTAATCTTAATTGTTGTTGTAGTAGTAGTAGTAGTAGTAATAATAATAATAATGGTCAAGTGACATCTTATGACTGTGTAATAATTATATGGAGAAAATGGAGGAGGGAGGTTTAAACATTTCTCCTCACTCCTTCCTGCATGCATGACTAGGGCCAGGCCTAGGAAGAACAGAGTTTTGGACAAATAAGTGGTGTCACGAGGATAGCCATGTTCTGATTTTTATATACAGCAACTGGCATAAAACTGGAAGTACAAAACTGGCAAATATACATGGTTTAAAGTGAATTGATGGAAGTTCATTTCTGTACTCTGTACCCAAACAACCTGTAGAGTTTTGCAGGGAGAAGGTTAAAGACACTAAAGTTTATACTTTCTTGGAAATAAATCTTGTTTTACTCACCAGGCCTTACTTCTTAGAAAACATGTGCAATATTATACTATTACTGCTTAAATTCCAGCATCACACTAGTGGCTAATAATGTAATGGGATTTTGTTCTTCTCCTTGCCCCCATGCAGCTCTCTGTGTCACCTAGAAAACTGCTCTGAAAGGTTTCCCATCCCTCTGCGAAAGGATTAGAAGGCACATGGTGCTCACAGAGTGTATGAGAAATCAATCTTATCTCAGTTTCTCTGACAGAAAGAATTTTATCAGGGGAATTTCAGCTTTGTATCTTGCCCTCTGATGTCCTGCTCCTAATATAGACATAGCTCACTAGATTAGGGGTTGGAATCATATGGGCCACAGTGTTCCTGGACTCCCATACTCTACAAATAAAATCTTTGGGGGAAAAAGGGAGAGAATTTCTACAGCTGAAAGATGCCAGATGCAGCATTTTATTTTAAAACAACTCACAGGACTCCACTATGCTTTGTTTTGCTCCTGGCGCCTCCTATCTTAGATTTACAAAGCGAGAAATATACTTCCGATCACTTCTCATTTTGTTTTTCGGATTGGTACCATCTGCGTCTGATTTTGTGTTTGGAGTTTGGCCATGCCTCCTGAAGACTGTACACCCAAAAACATGAATCTCAGAATGCAGTTTTGCACTATTTGCAGCTTAGTACTCAGGAGCAAGTTTCCAACTCACCAACTCCTAAGGCTCATTCAGTCTGTTTCCCAATCTCCCCAGAGTTAGGCTTATATAGAAATATAGCACTGTTTAAGCAATTTCCAACTTATGGCAATTTCTGAGCAAGACTGTCTTGGCAAGATTTGTTCAGAGGAGGTTTACCCTTACCTTCCTCTGAGGCTGAGAGATAATGACTTTCCCAAGATGGTGGCTTTCCTAAGACCACCCACTGGGTATCCATGGCTGAGCAGAGAGGCCTTCCTCTGAGGCTGAGAGATGGTGATTTCCCCAAGATCATCCAGTGGGTTTCCATGGCTGAGCAGAGATTCAAACTCTGGTGAGCTTGGAGTACCCAAACAACTACAGCATGCTGGTTCCTGGTACTTAATTACCTTTACCTAATACTAGTTGGAAAGCCTGGTGCAGTGGTATTCAAATGGGGGTCTTGGAACAAAGAGGCTTGACCAGGATTGCTCACTAATGCTTTCATCCATGGTGGGCTAGCTTCTATGAAAGAAGGTATGATCAAACCTTTCCTCACAAGACACAACTACACAGGAATTCCATCCTATTTTCTCTAAATGCTGCATTCTTTCCATATGGAATGATGGTGAGCTTCACTGTTCCTGATTTGTATCCCCATTGAGAGCCAGCATGTTGTAGTGACCTGAATGTTGGACTATGACTTTGGAAACCAGGGTTGATTTCCTGCTTGGTCATGGAAACCTATTGGGTAACCCTGAGCACATCACAGACTCTTAGCCCCAGAAAATCCTATGATAGAGTTCCCTTAGGCCAGGGTTCAAGTCAGAAATGACTTAAAGGCACATAACAACAACAACCACCACCCCAACTGAATCAACTATGTGAATCAACACTTGCCAGAATCCTCTGCCATCACAAATTCAGGTGGACAGTGTGCCCTTGAATATGAAAGATGGAAAAATGGTGTGGGCTAAAGAGCATTGGATTCTAGCAGTAATAAGTAAATCGACACTTTCATTTGAGGACCATACGACCTTGGGACTTTTAAAAATGGGGCTGTACTCATTAGTGGAGCAGTAATTTCCTGCACTAAGTGAAAATATTTAATAGACTACCACATGTGTGTACTTAGCTATGGTTGCACAAATAGCACAGTACTATCAACACTCTCTGCATAATTTTCCATCCCACTGTGTTGATTTTCATCTCGCTTATCCATCAGTCACTATGTCTATATCAATATTTCTTTTTTATCATGCTTACTGGAAAATCTGCACTAGATTTAAAACAAGCAGCCTTATTCAAGGGCAAAGGTTTTATTTGAAATAAAGCATTGCCAGGATTTGTAATGCTGAGGTAAATAAGTTCTTAAGTGATTAGGGCTCTCTTTCTTTTCCCCTAGCAATAATATATTGGCTCTGGGTTCTCTTGTTACAGAAAATGACAGAGTTAAGATATGCACAGGCATTGCAAGGAATTTGCTATCTTTTTGTTTCCACCAGTGAGAAAGTGAGAATTGTGATGCCAAGGTGAACAAAATGGCATACCAAAAGACAGAGTTAGTTTCAAAAAGGATTTTTCTCATTTCATGACTGCAATAGCATCTGTTTAATGGCCAGTTTTTGCAAATGAGAGGCCGTGATAGCAAAAGAATTCCAGACAAAGCTTTTTAACTTTGGATCTCTTGTACAAAGATTTGGAAACTGTATTAGAAATTGAAAAAATGGACCATAAGTGATCTAAAACAGGGTCATAGAAAGTACATTCCTTGGTGTGCATGTGGCTACTTTTATAGCCCTGGCCCTACAGACTCCCCTAGACTGTACCAGAAAAGGAGTTAATGATATCTCTTCTAGGAGCTTCCAGAAGTGGCAAATCATTTTTTAACCAGAATGCAGCCCTCCCCAAGATTTAACCTAAAATAATATGCTCTGTCAAAACCAGAAATGGAGTTCCAACTGCCTTCTTTCTTCCCTCTCCTTTTTTATATTTTTGGCTATCTGTGAAACCCCTACAGCATCCTGGGGCAGAAAATTGGCTCCTAAACTTAGTGAGGTTGCCCAGTCCTACTCAAGACAGACAGACAGATACACAGACAGAAACAATGACTGCCACCCTGTTGGTTAGTCCCAACTAAACAAGACCGGTTCAATCAGTTTTTTAAATATAATTTTTATAAAGAGATTTTCAAAATAGAATAAAAATTACAGATATTTTGAAAAAAGAGAATACAATGGAGAGCAAAAAAGAAAAAAGAAAAATAGGATCTAGAAAGAAATATAGACACACACACACACACACACACGTGGATTCCAACTTCCTTTTTGACAATTATACATACATATAATCATATAATCATACCTCTCTCTCTACAATTCAATCAATTGTTGAATGTCAAATCAACACTTGATAAATCCCACTGATTCAATGGGTCTATTCTAGTCAGGACTAACTACTAACTAGTTCTATATTTTTTCAACAGGAATGGTTCATACTAGGGATGAAAAGAATATTAAACATGTTTGAAAAATGGTTGAAAAATTACTTTTGATGGTTGGGAAACCCTGAGGAGGAGGACTGTAGGACTGGCAAGAATCTTCATACTTCAAAACTTAAGTGTGCTTGGAAAACACACATTTTTTTCTGCACAGAAAACAACATTTTTGTGCAGAAAATGGTGTTTTCTGTGCAAGAAAGCTATATGCACTTTTCTCCATAGACTAAGCACTTTGCTGAAGAGAGTCTTCAAAAACTGCACAGTTTTCAATAACTTGCAGCAAAGAGAAAAATAGTAAAATTATTCATTTTTACTGGTGAGAATGTAGTTTGTAAAGACTTCCATCTCTAGTTCATGCACATCATTATCAACCAAATAAAGGCTAGTTTACATATGAACTGGAAAAGCTCAAGACAGAATGTTCACATCACTTACTTCTTGGTTGTTTGCATTCTTACTAGTAAAAAATCAAGCAGGAGTCATTTTTTTAAAAACAAGCAGAGTCTTTTAACAAGCAGAAATTATACCACCTCATTCTCTCTCCATCCCTCTCAGCCTCTGTGCTGTTCGGTCAAATTGGTTTTCAGCAACTGCTGCCTGTATCTGTATTTTACTCTGGCTGACTGAATTATTCTTCCTGTCTGCTGCTTGAGTGCTCCTACCTAATTCCAAATAAATTCATTGATACTTTCACACCATCTCAAATAAGATTGTAAGCTGGATCTTTTGACAGATGCTGGAGTGCATTTATTCTGTGCTTCACTTAGACAACCTGCAATTTAGGCTTTGTTGTTGTCATTGTTGTTAAGTGCCTACATGTTGACTTCAACTTAGACCAACACTATGAATGAGAGATCTCCGTCACCCTGTCATCAACAGGCTCTTTAGATTCGTGGCTGTAGCTTCCTTGACAGAGTCTATCCGTCTGTAATGCGGTCTACCTCTTTTCCTACTGCCTTCTACCTTTCTTGTTGTGGATCTTCAAGTCAATTTCTGACTTATGGCAACCCTAAGGTGAACCTATCGTGAGGTTTTCCTGGCAAGATTTGTTCAGGAGAGGCTTGCCTTTGTCTTCATCTGAGGCTAAGAAAGTATGACTTGCCCAAGGTCACCCAGTAGGTTTCCATGGTTGAGGGATTCAAGCCCTGGTTTCCAGAGTTGCATTCTAGTACTCAAACCATCTTGCCACTTGACCAAGAAGTATTGTCTTTTCTTGTGAGTCATATCTTCTCATGGTATGTGGAAGTATGACAGACCCTTTCTGCAGGACGTCATTGAGGACAAGAGAAGGACCGGACCCATATTTTCTCAACCCCAGAGAAAGGCAAAGACAAGTCTTCTCTGAACAAATATTGCCATGATATAGTCACATTATAGTCATCATAAGCTGAAAATAACTGGAAGGCATACACGTGCGCACACACACGCATATGGAGAACCAGTGTCATGTAGTGTGGTGATTTCATTGTTGGGCTATGACTCTGGAAATCAGGGTTCAAATCCCTACTTGGCCACTGAACTCCAGTGGGGTAAGCTTGGGCAAGTCACACTCTTTCAGCCTTTCAGGAAAGCAATGGCAAGCCTCCTTTGAAAAAATCTCGCCAAGAGAATCCTATGAGAGTTGCCATAATTTGTGTTGACTTAAGGGCACAGAAGAAGACAAAGTTTTAATAATTGTATATTAAACCATGCATTCCAGTACAGTCCTTAGATGACTTGTTTGGAATTTGCAGAGGAACTGAAATGACTTATGGTTAAAAACATGGCAATCAACAAATTCAGCATACTTCATTGGCTACCCCATCCATCTAATCTTTGTAAAGTAAAATCTACCTGTTTACAAAAAGCCCTGCATAAGCAAATATGGGTAGAGGATTGTCTTCCACAGAATTGTGGAAGGTAATTCCAAGAAAATCTAATGAAAGGGTTGTGATTAGTCATAGTCAACTTGAAGTCATAGAACGATAAATACAGAGAGACAGAGACAGAGACAGATACAGAGAAAGACTCAAAATGTGTATTGGAGAGAAAGTGTGTGACAGAAGACTTTTAAGTCAGCCTTTTTAAAATTTAAACTATTCTGTTGCTGTTGGTTTCTTATGGGAAAATGTTTAAATTATTATACCTTTTATTATTGTTTAATCATTTTGCTACTCCCTCAACCCCCACCTTTTCACTGTGTATTTGTATGTATATCAAGTATGAATACACACAGAGAGATTATGCCAGAATTGTTAGATAAAAGATTTTGCCTCTGATAAGTTGTCTTTTCCCAAGAATGGTGTGACCTAGACCAAAGGTTTCATTATAAGCCCAAATCAAGTGATTAGAGTCACTATACACACAGCCTTCTCCTGAGCAATGTTTGTCTTACTACTGTTCCAGAACTAAAATAAATGTTGACTATAAGGGGTTTTGTGACTTATTATGCCTTGCTGCTTAATCCAATAGGGTTTATAAACCTTTAATTGCTCTACACGCATAATGGTGATATGATGCTTGGAAGGCTGCTGAAAATCTTTACAAATGTGACAATGTCATAGACTGAGAATGATGTGAATAAACCAGAGGAAGGCAGAATCTTTGTAGAGTTTACTGTAAGATGGTAACATCTGCAGCTTTAATTATTATGATGTCACAGTTTGTGCGTTTGTGTGTGCAAAGTGTGGAAGGTATCGGGGGTGTGAGTTTGTGTACATGCAGTTATGTAACAGTAGCTCTCAGGAGAAAAGGGACTTGGAGATAATCTGTCTGAGGGGGTGGAGATCCATATTTTGAAAAGAGGAGGTGGTGCGTGAGAGAGGAATGCGATCATCAGCAAGGATTTTTCTAATTAAACCTTAAAATATTCAGCAGGACGTGTCAGGGTAAGACTAAAAGGGTGAAATTCTTTACAAGAAGCCACCACGTTTTGACACTCTGTTATATGATGACTCGCTCTTTTGACACTACCCAATTAAGGACAAGTTCCATTAATTTGATGGGGGTTTCACTCTTTTATCAGTTCTTTGTGCCTACAGAAGTTTGCTTGGAAGCACTTGCATGTGCATGCTCCTTGCAAAATGGCTGAAGGAGGGAGGGAAGGCACTAAACCATCAGAGAGACTTTGCAAGCAGCACATGTGTGGTCGGGCCCAAGTGAACCTCCTTCATGCTCCCTACAGTACAGTACATAGGTTCCACTTTTCAACCAAATCTGTTTGGCCTGCTCTGGTTCCTAACCTGTCAGACAGTCTCAGAAAAACAACAGTATTTATCCATCTCTCTAGCCAAAATGGAGGAGAACTTCACAGACAAGTGGCTGAACAGGCCAGCAGTGGGCTTATTGGAACCTACTCTGAAATTTGCTCCCAGATCGTCCAGATGGTAGCATGTGCCACAATGGCCTCCATTTTTTATTTACTTCCCTGAAACTGCCCTGAAAGGAATGAAAAGACACTGGGAAGTAATTGTTCTCCCTTCTTATCTTTTAAGTACTGGAGCTTGCATCCTCACAAGTAATCCACAGTGCTGTATTTAAACTTGTTTGGATTAATAAATCCTTGTGGCAAAAAGCTTGTTTCCTGGACTCTGATCAGGTTTTTTTTTTAAAGAGGAAAAACCACAGCCCTTTTCTTATATCGTCTGTGGAGAGGTGCAGAGAGCCAAAGGGTCTCAAACATACAGCTGGTGCTACCCACGTGCTTTGCTTGCACTGCTTCCCATAGACAAATCCAATTTGGAGGGGGGTTCATTACTTTGCCTCCCTGTTTATTCAGGGTGATTAAGTCCTATTAGGCACTAGCAGATTCTGTTAATTGTACTCAGACATAACAAGAATCAACCTCCCAATAAATCCAAAATGAGAAAGATTGGATAATGCTGTTAACAGTGCAAGACAATATTTTATGCTTGACAATCATGTTATTTCTAGTTTATCTTCTATCATTCCTAGTAGATATAATTCTGATGTCATCTCCAGATAAACTCCTTTTTCCCCCAGTTTGAATATATATGGTTTCCAATATTTTTAAACTCTTTTGCAGAACCACCAAAGATGGTAGAAAGTACCTTTTTCTCTATCACATTTCCAGCTTTTACTATCATAGTTTTTTAACATCCTAAGTAATTTATCTGGAGAAAGATACTGCCTATAATGCATCTTATACATATTTTCCCTTATATCCTGGCATGCAGTATATGTCATTCATCTATTCCAGGTTCTTTCCCATTGATTAAGAACAATTGAAGGGGTCTTAAACTAAATAAGGGGAAGTCGTGCTGTTTCTCTGGCAAATTCCTGCAGGCTACCACTGGGCTGGGTAAATTTATTCTAGAAGGCAAAATTAGTTAGAGTCCAGTTAAAGCCAAAGGTATATACACATATGTGTGTGTATGGTGCATTTGTGTACACCCACTCACACACCACACTGTCTCCTTCCAAAACTATGTGCCTATTCTTCTGTGGCCTTTTGTAATGAGTTCAATCTCTACACAGAAACACAATACACAGTAATGAGATTTGTACAACTTGGGCACCATGTATGGCCACAGATAGACTCCAGAAGAGATTTTTGGGGCAAAAAAGTGCCAAAAAGGGACTGGGACTGAATTTTGGTTGCTGGAAATGTCACTTCCAGCCTCCACTGACATGTTACACTGAGGACCATTGGGAAGTATCCATCTCTGCTGTATACACAGCACATTCCCATGTGGTTTGGTTGCAGAAGGTTACTTTATTTTTTTTAACTTCAACTCCAAAAACTCCCCAGTCAATATGGCCATGAGCTAGATGATGGGAAGGGGGAGGGCTGATACAGTCCAAAAAGCAAGGATTAGTCTAGCTGCTCTGCCACTGTGTTGCCCCATCTCAAGTTCACAAGTGTTATTGAAGGGTGGCTCCAAATACAGTGCATTAAGTGAATCATGTGTTTCTCATTATGTTCTTCCCATGTTTATCATTGTATTCTTCTCCATCCCATGGGGAGAGTGGGGAGAGAAAGTCTCTTGGGGGCTACATTTAAGGGAGGATGGCTTGCAGCTATAGGATGGGGCAAGTAGCGCTATGATTTTTATTCACCCGTAGAACCAACAAGGTATACTGGCCACAAAATCTCACTAATTTTCCAAATATTCAAGATAAACATATAAGTGTAGGTGCAGGCCCAGTGTTAAAATCCAACATGTGAAGACAAGGTGAAGCTTAACAAAGAAGATCTGAGGCTGCCTAGAAAAACAGGGGCCGTTTGAAAAACGTATCTTTCATTTTGACGGAAAAAAAAAGTCTGGGTAGCTTAGCAAATAATGTGAAGCCTTATTATATAACCTGTTTTACTGGAATTAAAGCTTAATCACAAACTGCACAACTAATGAGGACTTCTTCATGGCAATAGGAATGCCAGACAGAAAGGTAGTTCCTTACTGTGACAGGCATAACTGGTGGATTTTTAATTTTTTTTATTTATTTTAACTTTAGGTGCAATGTAAAAATTGCTCAAGCTGCCAGTTTTGGTGCTCTTGCAAAGCTATTAGCTGCTGTCCTGAATAAATTAAGTTTCATGTCTGACCTTTCATAAATACATAGAGATTTGTGTAGGAATTATTTGTAAATAGGCAGACTTACATGGGATTTGTTTTTAAATAGGTACACATGGTTACATCCAAGTTTGCTGATTGGGGGAAGCGATATAAAAGTGGGACGTGAACTTTATAAGGCTTTCCAAGATGACTGGATGAATATTGAATAGATATTTCTTGGACATAAAGTAGCAATAGAAATCCTAGTGAAATATTTTAGAGCAAGAGCAAATATAGGGATTTCATATATTTTAATTTGCATTTTAGGCATATTTATAAAGAAGCATATGCTGATTTATTTTGTTAAGAGAAATCACTCTCTCACTTGCTCTTGTCACAGGGAATGGGCCATTTAATATTTCTGCCACAGGTAGGAGCTGCATTACGAGTTCAGGGTCTAACTATACCAGGAATGGGAAATTGCCAAGGGTCAGAAAGCTACATCGGCTCTCAGTGGGACCAAAGAGAGCTACACCCCCTGCCACATTCCACTTCCCTGGACATTTTTAACACATTTTTTTTACTCACCACCTAATGGCTTCTGTGCCCCTTAAGGGCTACTGGAGACCATCTTTGGGCCCCCCCCCAAAAAAAAGGAAAAAGAAAAGAAAAAGAAAAAGAAACAGGCTGAAAAGAATGGGCTGATGGGTGAACCTTGGGACTTCAAAAATGGCCTGGGGAAAAGCCCAACCCACATAGGGCAAACTTTCCCCACCTTTAATCTTGTCAAATGGTCTGCAAATTGTTGACAAGCGAGGCATGAATGGAATTCTCTTCTCTCCTCTCTCAGCTCTCTCTCAACTCTAGTCTCTCAATTCTCTTCAGTTACTAGTATTCTAATGTATTACCTTTATGTATCAGGTCCCACTGAAATTTCATGAATCTATCCTCCATAAATTTGTGTAATCCTTTTCATAAACATCCTCTGTCATCTGGCAGAGCTGGGCTTCAGAACTATGGTTTTATAGCGGTCTGGGAGGGCAGCCCCAAAATGGTGGTGTAGGGATTTGTTCTGTCCTGGGGACTTAGACATGTGGGATGGTTTTGAGTACCATATTGTGCCCCCATGCTATTTAATATCTATTCCATACCTCTGAGGGAAGTCATCTGGAAGTATGTGTCCCTGTACTCTGGGGAAGCGGGGAGGGAAGAAAACATCTTCAACAGTTTGTTGGATGGAGAGCTCATGATTGGTGGCCTCAGAGCTTCTTTCCTTTCCTCTGAAGGATTTCCCTCCTTTTATTTCCACTAGAAATGGTACTACCAGCAACTGATTATAGCTCATAATTATGGTTGTTACTGTTCTTTCTCAATGAAATTCAGTTGAGCTGTAGTGCAAGGTGAGTTATGCCAACAGAAATAATTCAATTTCCTATTTTTCCTCTCTTGGGCTCACAAATAATGTTTCATTTCTATATTACACAACCTTCAGTAATTATGCTGGTTCACAGATATAGGGTGCCAGTGGACCTAGGTTGCTCACAAAGGCATTCTGTGCTTCCCAGGAGATCAAGACGTTGCAGTGATTCATGCCTAGTGCTTTCCCACAGTAAACAAACAAAGCAACACAGATCTCATTCCCACCAAGGACAACAAGAAAAGCATCTCGGTAGAAGAGCAGCAGGAACAATTGCTTATGGCTTTGCTGCTTCCTCCCTCTCTCCTGGTTTCCTCTCTCTGGATCTCATTCTCTGAAACTTTCTGATGTATGTCATATATTTTATTTTATTGTTACAAAAGCACTTGTTATTCAGTTTTTGGACCACATGGTTTATAAAACAAAACAAAACTAAAATGGAAAAAATGACCAGATGACAAAAGGTGTAGCTGAGATCTTCAAGTCAAATGTCATACATTAAAAACCTGTGTGTGTGTGTGTGTGTGTGTGTGTGTGTACTATCAGATAGGGTTGGAGATGAGTATTGGGCTGGAGCACCAGTTCAAAGTCAATATACAAATAACTAAAGAACACAGAAGCTACAAACAAGAACAATACAAAAATGAAAGGCAATACATTAGAATACACATTTGAACCAAGGTAGATTCTTTACCCAGAGCCAGCGTAGTCTAGTGCTTAGAGCATTCAGCTACGACCCTGGAGACCAGGGTTTGATTCCCTGCTTGACTATGAAACCCCCTGGGTGACCTTGGGTGCATCACATACCTTCAGCCCCAGAAAACCCTGTGATAGGTTTGCCACAAGTCAGAAATGACTTGAAGGCATACAACAACAACCAGGTTCCTTACCACATAACACTGGGGGGTGGGGGAGAGATACATACATACATACACATGCACACGTGCACACACACAGCATCCCTGCATGTCCTGAGTAATGAGGAGAGGAGCCCCAATGATGGCAAGGAAGATTTTCAATAATCTGACAAAAAAATTGAAGCCAAAATTGAAAAATAGAAAAGAAAAATTCGAGGGGATAAAAGAATTACAGAGGGGCAAGATATAAGGGATGGTGTTGGGACAGTGGCACTTCCTAGATGTTAAGACAGACAAATTTTGACACAAAATGCACTCACTCAAATTTTCTGCAAAACCTCCAGGAGCTGTGAAGCCATGCAGTAAAATGGCTCATATATAAACATATCTTAGCCACATCCCAGACTACTGATATATTTTTGTACGAAAATGAGTACAAATTTCTGAGCATCTTCATGCTGAATCCTGAATCTCTACAGAAATAAAGAAAATTTTCATACTGCAAGGAAAAATTCAGACATGAAAGCATATATTCCTGCTGGGCTTATCCTTTGAAATTTTTAATACAAAGGTCAACTCACCTTTTTGCGGAGCTGGGGTGCGGGGGTTGCGCAAGCAGCCTCTAGAGAGAGGCTCTCGTGTCCCGGTTCCTTCAGCTCCACAGCTGCTGCCTGCTCGCATGAGAGCCCCTCCTCTTCCTTCTGCAATGCAGCCTGGGAGTTTCCCAGGCTGCACTGGGGCAGGAAGCATGAGTGCCATGGCTTCAGAGCTCCGCACGCATGGCAAGTGTGCGCGGGGCCTCGGAGCAATGTGCGATCGTGCACCATATTTGGCTCACAACCGAAAATGAAAAAGTGCGTGATTGGCACCTACCAGACCCTGGAGCGTCGCGCGATTGTGAGTGCATTGTGTGGACTGCTCCTCGCAGTTGCACGACACTCCAGGGACCCTTTCACATGGCAAATGCTGTGCGAAAAGGGCCATAGAGGAGCAGCCGCTGTAACTCCTGGTACACATTGTGAGACCAACAAATTCTGGATGGGAATAAACCTTTCAGGAGAGGAAAAGATCTGCTTTTGAAGTTAAGGACATGAAGAATAAGGAGGCCAGGAATGGATCTGCAAATCACAATGTCTGAGGCAAAACTGCTTTAACACAGACGTAAGAGAAAAAATGGAGAGAGGCTGTTTATATGCCGTTTGTATGAAACAAGAAGAACCTGCTCATGTTTAATAGTTATGAAAGAGTAACTGGAGAAATATAGTATAGTATATAGTATACAGCTGGTTTTATAAATTCTGGTGATGGTGAATGGGGAGCTCTGGGGTCCTTTCACACTACACCGTTAAAATGCTGTGATGCCATGAAGGGGGCCCTATAAAATCTTGGGGCTTGTAGTTTTCTCAGAGACACCAGAAAAGCTCACTGGCTGATCATTCCAGTTGCCTCTCCCTAAACTGCATATCCCAGGATTTCATAGGATGAAAGCAGAGCAGCTAAAGTAGAATTATAGTGCAATATTTGTGAGAATGAGAGGGTCTCTGCTATGGTTGTTTAGCCAGTTCATCCTACAGAACAACCAGGATGCACCTAAGGTAAAAAGGTAAGGCACAGGATCCTATGTGGAGAAATTGGACAATATTGTTTCCCACTGTTCCTAACTTTTTGGTGATGTAGCATATAACAGAACCTCAGGTATTACCTCAACGTACAGCCAGGTTCACATGGTTGGAGAAAATCTTTCAGAGA